>JASANH010000021.1:0-15661 GCA_030248295.1 Mesodorylaimus sp. YZB2_4 | reverse complement strand
CTTTTTGTGTTCTTGGTTGCTGCATTACGGTGACCTTGAAACAAGGATTAGGATCATTTGTGTACTTATCCGCGTATCTCTGGATGATAATTTTGGGCGTATTCGAGTCGTAGGGCAACGTAAGCTTTGTGTCGTGCACAGTATCTTCTCGTGATGTCTCACAGAGATAGTTCAGCCTGTGTTCGGTGAACCTAAAAGTAACGAAAGAGCTAATTGATTGGTGCTTATTTGGTTCTTGTTTTGTTTCTGGTGTTGGTATAGGTGGGCCTGAGTTTTGCTTTTGTCATGTGTTTTCTATTGACGTGTCTGGTTTTCAGATTTGCGTATTCCGCAGGACTCGGTATATATAGACCAGCTCAAGTGCCGTGAGACAGTTGTAGGTCTTGTGATCTTTGCGTGGGGACGTCGAGTAAAAGCTGCGTATTTCGTTTGGATCCAGTGCTTTTTCGCACATATGGAAAAATAAGAAACTGCACAATGGTGTTAGTGCATAGCGACGAGTGCCAATGCGCAGGAGGCTTTATTGCGACTGGTGGAGCATTATGACCAGACTAGGCATTAGCATTTCAATAAGTCTATGGCAAGCGCCTTTTTTGCAATGGTGGGAAAGAGGTAGCTGGGGGAGGGGGATGGTAAACCTGTACGTAGGAAAACTGGGTTATAATCACTCATTTCATGGCCCTATGCCGCCAGAGGACTTATGCCTGCTTAGCCCACTCCCCATAAAATCAAATAATCTACTGCTTGACTGGTCACCTGAGCAGCCATTCCTGCAGAGCACACTCAAGCAGAATGAGATGCAAGGGTTGCTTGCAGCCTTGTACAGCCGACTGCAGTGGGCGAAGTGAGTTGCGGGACACTATGCGCTGAAAGCATGGTTACAACAGCTAATTCGCAAGACACATACACTAATTTATTATCTTACATCCTGGGATAAGCGGTTACGACCAAACCATTTTTAGCCACCACGTGAATTGTATTTACAAAGCGCTCCATGCGACTATCATAACCGATCACTCGATCAAATTCCAGCCGAAAAGTTATATCGTTCCCGAATCTGTACCAATAGCCCTCCTCCACGGCCTCGTAAATCAGTTTCCTCCAATTCCGAACTACGAAGTAGGACGGGGTCTCCACTCGCTCTTGCTTGATGGCATTCGATCGACAGCCGTGCACCCTCTCCACCTTGTCCATCGCCCACTTTGAAACACTGATGACTAATCCCGAATGAGAAGTCAGGGTTTTCATCTCAAGGACTGTTTGCTTCGACTGATGCTCATGACTTTTTAGCTTCAGCTTTTATAGTCAATTTTTTTGGGTGAAGCTACTCGGGCAAAGCTTATAAGCATCTGATTGGCTATTGGCGAAGCTACTCGGGCAAAGCTTCTAAACATCTGACTGGCTATTGGCTGCAGGGGTCAGGGTTGGGCCCAACCCATGTAAGCGGTGCCTTAGAAGGCTTGCGACTGACATGCACCTCTGTTTTCGCATGAAATTTTTCTTCTCGCACTTGCCTTTGTTTTGTTATTTTCTGACTCGAGATTATCTGGATGTCTAGAGATTATCTAAGAAAACAGCTTTCGGTCATTATATTAGATCTTGCATCCTACACTAAGCGAGATCGCTATGAACATAAACGTCATCTTATCTCATTCGCCTTGAAATCTCACCAACAGTGCACTTTCACTAACTTTTTCAGAAAAAACAAGTTTTCGCTTCACTTGCGGTTTCGCAAGCGAAATTCGGTCCCCCAGTTTTCTTTTCAGCGCACGATTCTCTAGCGTCAAGTGTTCAATCAAAACCGACGTTTCAGCCGACACCTCTTGATTTTCTATGTCTTGGCCCAACTTTCGATTGACGGCCGCCAACTGTTCGTTTTCTTTCATCAAACATTCGATTTTTGTCGATTTTTCTGTCACTTCCATGATCAAGTCGGTGTTTTCCTTCGATATGCAGGCAGATTCTTGGAACAACCGCTCGTTCTCTTCCTCAAGACGCTTGCATATTTCCGATAAGGGCCGCTCGTTTTGTGACAGCGTTTTTTGACTGGCGAGATCACCTACGGGGCCCGCAGAGGCGATGACATCGGCTATAGTGACAGCTACAACATGACAAAACCATGAAAAAAACTTACGAGCGGATGAGACAACAAAAATGCACTTACAAATCGGGTCCATTCCCGCGTCTCCTAGCGCGAAATCGATAGTCGGTTTTGCTTTTGGACCTGAAAACCGAACTATACTTAGTGACTACGATCATACCAGAGCGCAATGAAACTTTTACTCACCAGGTGGCACTAATTCGTGATTATGTGTCCATGTCAGTTCGGCTTCAGCGAGAAATCCATTTTTGACTCGACCATCTCTGCGCGTCTTTTTTGTCACCTTTCTTATCTGCGGAAGAGACAAAAACACAATATGAATGAAACCAGCTACGATTGAAAATTACAAGGGGCCCCAATTGGGGTCAGAGAAAACTTACCGTTAGACGCAACTTCGCCTTGCACCGATTATCGATGTTTTTTTTCCGGAAATAATTTTTCAGGCACACATAATCCTTGCGGTACTGATACTTCGCGGTCTTCGGGTAGGTGCTTCTAGCAATAAACTTGCAATTTGATTTTTCTTCCAAATCGAGGATCCACCGATCCAGCTCGTCTTTCGTGTTGCATTTGAGAAAGATTATCGCCGTGATTGCCTCTGGGTTCTCGGATGTGCCATTATCGATAATTTCGTACTCGTATTCATAGTTATCAGGTAAAATCGCATCCATTTTGGAGAAAAAATTCGAATTCTAGAAAAACAATTCAATCCAGAAACGGGAGCAGATTTTTGGCGCGAAGCACATTTGTTTTTGAATGCCGCTCCTAGCAGACACGTAGCAAGGTGCCGCGCTTGATTGGAATGGTCCGTCTTCCGGTTGCGTCTTTTGGTCAGAATTGCTCATGTCTTTCTTCTCCGTCGTGTTTTTGTTTTTGTTTTTTGTTCAGCGGCGTGCTTTCGTTTCTTTGTTTATCTAAATCAATACCTTTTGCCACAAAGCAGCACTACCAGCCAGACATCCCACCCATCACTAACCATACATATTATATCATACATTTAAATATACAATACAAACAAAACCAAAAAAGAAAAAAACCAAACAAAAGAAAAAAAGAAACGAAAACATGACAGAACAAAACGCAAGAATCTGACCAAAAGACCAACCGAAGACGACCATTCCAATCAAGCGCGGCACCTTGCTATTTCTGCTAGAAGCGGCATTAAAAACAAATGTGCTTCGCGCCAAAAATCTGCTCCCTTTCTGATCTAAATTGTTTTTTAAAATGCGAATTATTTTTCCAAAATGGATGCGATTTTACCTACAACTATAATACGAGTACGAAATTATCATAATGATATCTAGAACCCAAGGCATTCAACGATTATTTTTCTAAAATGCAACACGAAAGAAGAGCTAATAGTGATACTTGATGTGGAAGAAAAATCTAACTTCAAGTTTATCGCCAGAAGCACGTACCCAAAGACCGCGAAGTATCAGTATCGCAAAATTATTGTGCCTGAAAAATTATTTCGAAAAAAACATCGATAATCGTGCAAGCGAAGTTGCGTCTAACTAATTTCTCTGACCCTAATTGGGCCCCTTTAATTTTCAATGTAGCTGTTTCATTCATATGTTTTTTGTCTCTTTCGCAGATAAGAAAGGTGACAAAAAAACGCGCAGAGATGGTCGAGTCAAAAATGATTTCTCGCTGAAGCCGAACTGACATGGACACATAATCACGAATTAGTGCCACCAGTGAGTAAAAGTTTCATTCCGCTCTGTATGATCGTAGTCACTAAGTATAGTTGTTTTCAGGTCCAAAAGCAAAACCGACTATCGATTTCGCGCTAGGAGACGCGGGAATGGACCCAATTTGTAAGTGCATTTTTGTTGTCTCATCCGCTCGTAAGTTTTTTTTATGGTTTTGTCATGTTGTAGCTGTCACTATAGCCGATGTCATCGCCTCTGCTGGCCCCGTAGGCGATCTCGCCAGTCAAAAAACGCTGTCACAAAACGAGCGGCCCTTATCGGAAATATGCAAGCGTCTTGAGGAAGAGAACGAGCGGTTGTTCCAAGAATCTGCCTGCATATCGAAGGAAAACACCGACTTGATCATGAAGTGACAGAAAAATCGACAAAAATCGAATGTTTGATGAAAGAAAACGAACATTGCGGCCGTCAATCGAAAGTTGGGCCAAGACATGGAAAATCAAGAGGTGTCGGCTGAAACGTCGGTTTTGATCAAACACTTGACGCTAGAGAATCGTGCGCTGAAAAGAAAACTGGGGGAGCGAATTTCGCTTCCAAAACCGCAAGTAAAGCGAAAACTTGTTTATTCTGAAAAAGTTAGTGAAAGTGCACTGTTACGTGATTGCTCATTAGTGGACTTTCATAGACTTAAACAAGAATTAGGTTCACTTGTGTACTTATCGCGTTCTTGATGATAATTTTGGGCGTATAGCGTAGAGCAACGTACATTTGTCGTGATCTCTCATGTAACAATATCAGCGTGTCCTTGCACTTGCCTTTGTTTTGTTTTTTCTGACTCGAGATTATTGGAGTGGAGATATAAGAAAACAGCTGATTATATTGATCTTGAATACACGAGAGAACACTAAGGAATCGCTATGAACATAAACGTATCTTACTCATTCACCTTGAAATCTCGCTAACAGTGCACTTTCACTAACTTTTTCAGAATAAACAAGTTTCGTTTACTTGCGGTTTGGAAGCGAAATTCGCTCCCCAGTTTCTTTTCAGCGCACGATCTCTAGCGAAGTGTATCAAAACCGACGTAGCGAACTCTTGATTTTCCATGTCTTGGCAATTTCGTTGACGGGAACTGCGTTTTCTTTCATCAAACATTCGATTTTTGTCGATTTTTCTGTCACTCCATGATCAAGTGGGTTCCTTCGATATGAGGAGATTCTTGGAACAACCGCTCGCTCCTCAAGACGTTGATATTCCGATAAGGGCGCTCGTTTGTGAAGCGTTGATGGGAGAGCGGGGAGCAAGGCGATGACATGGCTATATGACAGCTCAACATGACAAAACCATAAAAAAAACTTACGAGCGGATGAGACAACAAAAATGCACTAAAGGGCACCGGTCCCTAGCGCGAAACATAGTGCTTTTGGACTGAAAACGAACTATACTTATACTCGATCATACCAGAGCGGAATGAAACTTTACTCACCTGTGACTAATTCTGATTATTTCCATGTAGTTCGTCAGCGAAAACATTTTTGACTCGACCACTTCGGTTTTTTTGTCACTTTCTTATCTGCGAAAGAGACAAAAAACATATGAATGAAACCAGCTACATTGAAAATAAAGGGGCAATAGGGAGAGAAACTTACGTAAAACTCGCTTCACCGATTATCGATTTTTTTTCCAGAAATAATTTTTCAGGCACACATAATCTTTGCGATACTGATACTCGGGTCTTTGGGTACGTGCTTCTGGCGATAAACTTGAATTAATTTTCTCCACATCAAGTATCCACTGATCTAGCTCTTCTTTCGTGTTGCATTTTAAAAAATAATCGCCTTGAATGCCTCTGGGTCAGATATCTCATTATCGATAATTCGTACTCGATTCATAGTTGTAGGTAAAATCGCATCCATTTTGGAAAAATAATCGATTTTAGAAAAAAATCTACCATAAAACGGAGAGATTTTGGCGAAGCACATTTGTTTTTGAATGCGCTTAGCAGACACATAGAAGGGGATATGACGACTGCTTTGTTGGACGGTGCGGCGTGCCGAGAAGGCGTCCAGCTTCTTCGAGACTTTCAACTGTTGACGATCCTGATAGTCTTCGTCAACGTATTGCTGGCTGCTGCAGCGCAGCTGACGAGCGGGAAGTTGGAGCAGTGGCTTTTGCGGCGTAGCTTGTGCAGGCCAGATCGCCGAGGACAGGTGCAGATGTCAGGCCTTCTTCTTCCGCGGGGTCACGACTAGCAGATTTAGCCTTCTTCCAAATGAATGGTTCGTAAGAAATTCTTATCGGAAACGGCGATGGTGCATGGAGTCGTATACGCACAGGTGGCGGCCAAGACGGAATGGTTAGAAATTCCTGAAAGTGTCACATCGTCGCGATCAAGAAGTAAATTGGAAAGAAGCAACTCTCACCATGAATTTAGACTCGTTCATCGTCGCCGACATTATGATGACTTTCAACGATAAATTGTCTTGCAGTGCTATTTTGCACAATCCGAGCAGCATGTCCGTCTGCTGTGTTCGCTCGTGCACCTCGTCAATGATCACGACCCCGCATAGATCGAAATAATTTCTGGGCGGCTTGGACTCGTAGAAAGTTTTCAAATCGGTTCCGTCGAGCGCGCCAGTGCACACAGCCAGTAGCAATCCGTCGGTGACATACCTAAGGTGCATTAGGACAGTTAGCGGGGCTCAGATGATAGCAGTCATGGCTATGACAAGAATCTCCCAAAAAAGGTACAAATAATCAGTCTTACCAGATGCGGGTAACGGTAGGGTCGCCATCGACTTCAAAACGCACTCGGCTACCGGCGAGAACGCCTTCTGATCCGTACATTTCGCGGAATCTCGCGCACAATGCTTTCGCGGCGATGACCCTCGGTTGCGTGCAGACAACTTGTCCCGGTGATCCAGTCGCTATCAAATGTTTCAAGGCCACGGCTGGCATGCACAAGGATTTGCCGGTTCCAGTAGCCGCGGTCAGGACGATGACCTGGTGCTTTGAGGCCAGCCAAGGCAGCAGCGTACCGGGCAAGCCAGACATCGCTGGCGTCATTTTCGGCTCGAATCGCACGTAAGCCATTACGATATTCAATATTCCAACTTTCCAATATTCCAATATTCCAAATTCCAAAAAAAGAGAAACGAAAGCACGCCGCAGAGCAGAGAGGAAAACAAAGAAACGAAAACATGCCGGAGAAAAAAGACGCAACCGGAAGACGGACCATTCCAATCAAGCGCGGCACCTTGCTATGTGTCTGCTAGAAGCGGCATTCAAAAACAAATGTGCTTCGCGCCAAAAATCTGCACCCGTTTCTGGATCGGTAGAATTGTTTTTCTAAAATGCGAATTATTTTTCCAAAATGGATGCGATTTTACCCGACAACTATGAATACGAGTACGAAATTATCGATAATGAGATATCCGAGAACCCAGAGGCATTCAAGGCGATTATTTTTCTAAAATGCAACACGAAAGAAGAGCTAGATCGGTGGATACTTGATGTGGAAGAAAAATCTAATTCCAAGTTTATCGCCAGAAGCACGTACCCAAAGACCGCGAAGTATCAGTATCGCAAAGATTATGTGTGCCTGAAAAATTATTTCCGGAAAAAAAACATCGATAATCGGTGCAAGGCGAAGTTGCGTCTAACGGTAAGTTTTCTCTGACCCCAATTGGGGCCCCTTGTAATTTTCAATCGTAGCCGGTTTCATTCATATTGTGTTTTTGTCTCTTCCGCAGATAAGAAAGGTGACAAAAAAGACGCGCAGAGATGGTCGAGTCAAAAATGGATTTCTCGCTGAAGCCGAACTGACATGGACACATAATCACGAATTAGTGCCACCTGGTGAGTAAAAGTTTCATTGCGCTCTGGTATGATCGTAGTCACTAAGTATAGTTCGGTTTTCAGGTCCAAAAGCAAAACCGACTATCGATTTCGCGCTAGGAGACGCGGGAATGGACCCGATTTGTAAGTGCATTTTTGTTGTCTCATCCGCTCGTAAGTTTTTTTCATGGTTTTGTCATGTTGTAGCTGTCACTATAGCCGATGTCATCGCCTCTGCGGGCCCCGTAGGTGATCTCGCCAGTCAAAAAACGCTGTCACAAAACGAGCGGCCCTTATCGGAAATATGCAAGCGTCTTGAGGAAGAGAACGAGCGGTTGTTCCAAGAATCTGCCTGCATATCGAAGGAAAACACCGACTTGATCATGGAAGTGACAGAAAAATCGACAAAAATCGAATGTTTGATGAAAGAAAACGAACAGTTGGCGGCCGTCAATCGAAAGTTGGGCCAAGACATAGAAAATCAAGAGGTGTCGGCTGAAACGTCGGTTTTGATTGAACACTTGACGCTAGAGAATCGTGCGCTGAAAAGAAAACTGGGGGACCGAATTTCGCTTGCGAAACCGCAAGTGAAGCGAAAACTTGTTTTTTCTGAAAAAGTTAGTGAAAGTGCACTGTTGGTGAGATTTCAAGGCGAATGAGATAAGATGACGTTTATGTTCATAGCGATCTCGCTTAGTGTAGGATGCAAGATCTAATATAATGACCGAAAGCTGTTTTCTTAGATAATCTCTAGACATCCAGATAATCTCGAGTCAGAAAAAAACAAAACAAAGGCAAGTGCGAGAAGAAAAATTTCATGCGAAAACAGAGGTGCATGTCAGTCGCAAGCCTTCTAAGGCACCGCTTACATGGGTTGGGCCCAACCCTGACCCCTGCAGCCAATAGCCAGTCAGATGTTTAGAAGCTTTGCCGAAGTAGCTTCGCCAATAGCCAATCAGATGCTTATAAGCTTTGCCCGAGTAGCTTCACCCAAAAAAATTGACTATAAAAGCTGAAGCTAAAAAGTCATGAGCATCAGTCGAAGCAAACAGTCCTTGAGATGAAAACCCTGACTTCTCATTCGGGATTAGTCATCAGTGTTTCAAAGTGGGCGATGGACAAGGTGGAGAGGGTGCACGGCTGTCGATCGAATGCCATCAAGCAAGAGCGAGTGGAGACCCCGTCCTACTTCGTAGTTCGGAATTGGAGGAAACTGATTTACGAGGCCGTGGAGGAGGGCTATTGGTACAGATTCGGGAACGATATAACTTTTCGGCTGGAATTTGATCGAGTGATCGGTTATGATAGTCGCATGGAGCGCTTTGTAAATACAATTCACGTGGTGGCTAAAAATGGTTTGGTCGTAACCGCTTATCCCAGGATGTAAGATAATAAATTAGTGTATGTGTCTTGCGAATTAGCTGTTGTAACCATGCTTTCAGCGCATAGTGTCCCGCAACTCACTTCGCCCACTGCAGTCGGCTGTACAAGGCTGCAAGCAACCCTTGCATCTCATTCTGCTTCAGTGTGCTCTGCAGGAATGGCTGCTCAGGTGACCAGTCGAGCAGTAGATTATTTGATTTTATGGGGAGTGGGCTAAGCAGGCATGAAATCCTCTGGCGGCATTGGGTCATGAAATGAGTGATTATAACCCAGTTTTCCTATGCAGTTTTCCTATGCGTCCTTCCCCCTCGCCCAGCTACCTCTTTCCCACCATTGCAAAAAAGGCGCTTGCCATAGACTGATTGAAATGCTAATGCCTAGTCTGGTCATAATGCTACACCAGTCGTTATAAAGCGAGCGAGCGAGCGATATATATACCGAGTCCTGCGGAATACGCAAATCAGAAAACCAGACACGTCAATAGAAAACACATGACAAAAGCCAAACTGAGGCGCACCAAAACAGGTCTCGAACATTCACCTATACCAATACCAGAAACAAAACAAGAACCAAATGCGTGACAAGGTCATCAGCACCAATCAACCAGCTCTTTCGTAACTTTTAGGTTCACCGAACACAGGCTGAACTATCACTGTGTGACATCACGAGAAGATACTGTGCACGACACTCAGCTTACGTTGCCCTACCACTCGAATACGCCCAAAATTATCATCCAGAGATACGCGGATAAGTACACAAGTGATCCTAATCCTTGTTTCAAGGTCACCGTAATGCAGCAACCATGAGCACAAAAAGTTCACCAATTAGCTTAGCACCCTCCCACCGCTTCGTCTCCATTAGTTTACCACAATTGAGTCACATTTTCCAACCTTCCCCCTTCCTCAGTACACAAAATGACAACGTACTTCTCTCGGATTTCCAACGCAATCAAGTCCAACTCGTCGAACTCAATGCCGCGTTCGACTCTGCCATCTTTGCGTTTATGCACGTTTCATCCCCAAAGCAGTCCAATCGTACGGAGACGATCCCCAAAGCAGTCCAATCGATATGCTAGGATTTCGTACGGAGACGAGCTAAGAAATGGACAGTTCAATCAGCCTTCCACTTACACCAGCAGCCTCTTCGTCGAGTCACTTACCCATTTCAAATGCTGCCTTTCATCAGGGGTCTTCCTTGCAGCAACTCCTTGAATGTACAGATTGCCCTTTCGGCGATGCATCGCTTGCGTCAACTTCGGTTTGAATTGAACGTTTGCCATTATCGCCAAAAAATCCAATATTTCTAAAACATGAGAAAAAAATTACACGGACTCCAAAACGGTTCGTTTTAGAACTCCCGCAACTAAAGATAAAGAGAAGTGCGTCGTCTAACGCGTCAACAAATAGTTTCACGTCAGCCATTTCAAAAAAATTTTTACTCTAGATAAAAAAAAGCGAGATCGCCGTCTCACTAATAGCCGTTTCATTACCCCCATGGGTTTTGGCGTCTCGGCAATGCAAGCTCAACACCTCGCCCCTTGGCGTCAGCATCGTGTTGCCTTATTGGGTTCGGTTGATCCGACTTCCTACGTCGCCGGAGGCGTTCCGACTTTGCCCTCTGGCTTATTATCGGCTTTGACGATGCTGCCGTTTCCGTTGGGACGTGGTGAGTTTCAAATACAAGATGCTCTTCTTTTAGCCCAGTCCGCGTTCCCTGCGTCCGAATTGGCGGACATGGCCCATCGTGGATTTGTCCCCGATGGGGTACCAGTCGCTCGTCGACTGGTCCCTGTCCCGATTTACTGATTCGAGCGTACGTCAATGGCTCAATTACGTGATTTGCCGTTGCCCGTTTCTTCCCCATTGTATTGGGCGCTTAATTATCAGAAAGCTCAATTCTGCATGCTATTGACTAATATTCAACGGCGTAATCCGTGAAATCGATCGCCTGAAGCCTTGAGTGCGTTTGCTGCGGAAATCCTGGCTTTGCATGCCATTTCAGTGGATACATTTTGCGCTGAAAAATTTAATGATGCGCCATTGGTTCCTTTGGAGATAGCGCGTATGTCGCTTGAATTTGTTGCCTTCGTCAGGAACAGTGTCTATTTAATAACTCCATCGGAGTTTGCTTCACTCGAATCAGGCCAATCTTTCTGGTTTGATCCAGCTTCTCGATGCGCTGCCATTATGCTTTTATTTCCGTATCGTGCTCGTGATGCATTACGTGCTACGATGGCTGCGCCGCCCGTCTATAATGGTGCCCGCCTTGATGGTGGCCAATTCGCATTGCGTACTTTCTTTCTTAATCCTGATACGCAGCGTCAGGCGACCACCATCTTGGATATTACCAACTTTCATCACCCCCTTTGGGTTTTGGGAATATGCAAATATGCCGTTTGGCCTCTGCAATGCCCGTGCTGAATTTCAACGATGCATGGAATTGGCATTAAGTGGTCTTCTTTGGCAATACGTCATGTGTTATCTTGATGATATTATTATTTTTAGCAGATCGGTTGATGAACACGAGTCCCACTTGGCAGCCGTGTTCGATCGACTTCGATATGCTAACCTAAAATTGGAACCATCGAAGTGTTCGATTAGAATGGACAAGGTCGAGTACCTTAGACATTGCATATCGAAAGACGGTTATGGTCCAACAGACGATAAAATCGATAAGGTTCGCAATTTTCCGGTTCCCCGTAACCAAGACGAACTACATAAGTTCATAGGTCTTGCTAGTTGCTATCGATCGTTTATCGAGGGATTTTCTCAACGATCTCGTTCCCTGAGGCACCTCCCCAGAAAGGGTACCAAATTCGAATGGACAGACGCTTGTCAGTCAGAATTTGAAGATCTCTGTCAGCGGCTGGTCTCGCCACCAGTCCTGCGATTTGTTGATTTTTCTTTACCTTTCCGGTTGAGCACAGATGCTAGCAACACGGCTATTGGCGCAGTGCTGGAACAATACGACCCAGCCCGTCCAACGAAACCA
Organism: Mesodorylaimus sp. YZB2_4; assembly: GCA_030248295.1. Lineage (NCBI taxonomy): Eukaryota > Metazoa > Nematoda > Enoplea > Dorylaimida > Dorylaimidae > Mesodorylaimus > Mesodorylaimus sp. YZB2_4. Next base: position 3,697 of record JASANH010000021.1, on the reverse strand, counting down.
TGGCCGGTGGGCTAAGCGTCTCGTACGCTCAACTCAGCCGAACAAAAGTATTCGACGATCGATCGAGAATGCCTCGCCATTTATTGGGGCATTCTCCATTATCGATATTATCTCTATGGTCGCCCGTTTGAGGTATATACTGACCATAAGCCGCTCCTACAATGGTATAAGGAGAAAGATCTCGAAGGTGGGAGGGGTAGGTGGTTACTCAAACTACAGGATTATCTGTTTAGCATCACTCACGCTCGTGGATGCGATAATGGTGCTGCTGACGCCTTGTCGAGATTACCAACAGCTGATATTGTACTATTTGCAGCATTGCATCCATATCAACGGTGTAATCGATGTAGTGCCTCCGTTTTGGCCGCATTGATTCCTCATGGTTTCACTTCGACGCCTGCGCCTGTCGCAACAGAAGAAGTCCAGACCTATCAGGACGCCATCGACATGATAGATGCGCTTCCTGCACCAGAATTCCATTCCACATCTGAGAGTGAGTCTGTTCATGATTCCTGCTCTGATTCCCGTAGTGGATATGAATCAGAGAGCGATGATCGTATCGATTGCACGCCCGAACTCCTGCATAGGAGCCTTCGGTGCTGGCGATACGTCAAAATTCCAAATGCTTCTTGCGTGAACGAGGTGCTCCCTTCACCTCTTACTGCTGCATTTTCTATGAATATGGTAGCTTTGACCAATAAGCTCGAATTACCAGCTATTCCAGAGTATGACAGTGATTATGATAGTGCCGTCGATTTGGCAGTGAGTTCGGCGAGCCCGTCTCAGCCTTCTCACCTGCCAGCAGCATGTGTGCACGTCACAGATCGAGCTGATCCTGCTGATGCGACTTTAGAATTATCTGTTCAACCTGATCACAATCTATCTTTAGATTCCGACTCTGATCAGGATAATCTCGAATTGATTGGTGAATTAGATCCTGCCTGTCAGGTGCAACTTAAATCGATATTCCTTTATTGGCATCCTACGTGTTTCCCCATGCGCCTTCGCGTAAGTTACTTTATAAGATGCAACGTGCCGAAGAATATTTGTTTCAGATTATTCGTCACCTAGAAGGCTACGATTTGCTTCCTGCAAAGTCAGCACGAATAGCGAAAGACTATTTATTGGACAAGGATGGAATCCTCCTACATAGGTGGTCTCATCATGGTCGTCTCGTCGAAGGAGCCGACATGCACGACAGAATTGTCGTCCCTGCGGTTCTGCATAAATTCATCTTTGATTCTGCCCACAGGGACGCCAATCATCCCAGCTTCGATCGATTATTCGCAGCTTTGCGATGTAAGTTCTTTTGGTCTTCTATGCGTAGAGATTTGCGCCGATGGTGCTCTGAGTGCGGCACTTGCGCACGGTTCAAGCAGCCACACCAATACGAACGGCCGCCGATGCAAACAGTGCCCAGAACAGCCCCGTTCGACACTGTTGCGATCGATGTGCAGGGACCTTTCCCTGTCTCCAATAAAGGCAACCGTTTCGTAGTGGTCATTATGTGTATCTTCACAAAATGGGCCGAAGCCTATGCTGTTCCCAATCAAACGGCCCCTCGCATTGCTCGTCTATCGGTCGATGGATGGATTGCCCATCACGGATTCCCGAGAGTCCTACTCAGTGATCGTGGCTCAAATTTTCTTTCCCGACTCGTCCTACGCCTTTGCAACGAGTTTGCTATCAAAAAGGCATCGACGACTCCGTACCATCCTCAGTGTAATGGTAACGTAGAAAATTTGAATAAGCTTATTGGCTTTTCGATGGCATGCTATGTGCACCCTGATCAGAAGGATTGGGATAACCGACTCCAACTGATCATGATGCACTATAGACATACCCCTCAATCGACAACTAAGGTATCCCCATACCTTATGTGTCACGGACGTGAACCTCCTACGTCCTTGGATGTCTTGCTGGCTCGACCCGCCACCCAGCACATCCTGACGACTGATTATGTCGATCATTTGCGTGTTCGCATGGCAAGCATTGAAGCTAAGGTTCGAGAGAATCTTGCAATTGCTCATCTCCATCAAAAGATGCAATTTGACAAGACCGCTAGGCCTCTTTCTTTGGAAGTTGGTGATTGGGTTAGAAAGCCTAATTACCACTACAAGGAAGGCCTATCTCGCAAACTTAGCCTTCACTGGCTTGGTCCATACGAAGTTGTTATGATCCTAGGTGACACAGGTGTTATTATCTGTAGTGTCCTGGATCCGACCAAACCATTGGAACGTTTGAATCCACAACTTTTGTTCAAGACCAACGAATCCATCGAAGGTATCAGTGCACCTACGCCTGTTGTGGTCGACCCTGCACTGGCCGAAGAATCCGGAGCTATTCAAATCGACACTCCTGCTGTGGTTTCCCGTGAACCTGATCAGCGTATGGAAACGATTGATTCCGGCACTCCTGCTGTGAGTATGCCCCCCCGTCCTCACTGACAAACCCAGTGGTGCGTCACAAGGTGAGAAACCAGGTGAATTTCGCCATGGTCAAATTGTGTGGGTCAAGGTCACAGGGCCTGGCCTCATCGTCGAATTCCCCGATGGTTATCCTATCGATTTTTAAAACAAGGAGAAAATCATGCGCACTTATGAGAGTTTGTTCCGCATGTCGGACATTTCTCAAATTTATCGTGTACTCTTGTACAATGATAACATGAACGAAGTTTATGTCCACATTAATGCGCTCAAAGACTTCAAGGATCACTTGTCCTATTTTGAAGCGAAATTAAAACAGAAGACGTATCTTCCTCAGAAATATAGAGGTAGAAAATCCAAATTCCACGAAGCAGTTCGTTAAGCTAAACTTGCAGCTAGCGAAAAGGATCTTTTGGATTTCCCAGTCCAGACTTTGGACATGGACAAACTCTATATTTATCAGGCTTTACGCTATATTAAATTTTAGGACCCGTGTCCTTTATAGCACTCGAATGCGCTCGTCGCACCTTGCGATTTTTGAATTCCCGCCTCGTGGACGGCTGCACATTGCACTGCAAGAACCGAAACGGCACCACGGCCGATAAACATCGATCGAATGGAGATTCGTCCTGGTCCATCGGTGCTGCACTAGCGGCGGGACCAGGCATTGGACGAGAAGGCATTAGACGAGCATTCTGAAAGGCTTCGATCAAGGGATCGATAGGAGCAGTGGTATTAGTAGACGATGGGCCCTCCGACGGAGTGTCGGGGACAGCAAGGCGATAAGTATCATCACTTACCAATACCGGAATCGGGACTTGAGCACCATCGACGTCGACTGGCAACGTGCTTCGAATGGACTCGGCGATGCGTTTCGGCCAAGCCAGATGCGACGCCGGACGAGATTCGTCATAAAAATAGAAATGGTTCTGGTAAACCGCATAAACAGACACCGCAGCGGCACCAGCAGTAATTTTAGAAAATTCGCGCATCATATCCGATTCAGACGTGGTCGCGTCGACATGGGCGACACTGCGGATCGATAGAGGGTGACGCTGAAATTGTTTGTAGTACAAAACGTACAATTCACCCAAGGATAAGAGACCGGGCAATGGCGGAAGTGCCGCGTCAGCCCGTCCCAAAGCCTTGGCCGCGTCATCGCAGACGGCACGATCGGCCGGAGATTTGTGCTCGACATCAGCGAGAAATTTGGCGTAATAATTAATATCATCGAAAAATCGTTTTCGTATGGTGTCGGCTGCCAATTGCAG
>JASANH010000549.1:0-15787 GCA_030248295.1 Mesodorylaimus sp. YZB2_4 | reverse complement strand
ACTTTCGTGGCCCTGATAGCTCAGTGGTACGGCATCAGGATCGCAAGCGGAAGTTTGCGGGATCGAATTCTGGTAGGCATGGTACATTTGCACTGCGCAGCGTCACTAAAGCTGAGCCCTCCGGGGTGATAGAGTCAGGCAAATATTGACTTGCAAGAAAGATCCTTTGGCTAATATTTTTTAAATTTTTTGCCGAATTTGAAGGCAACAGCTGCTGGACTAAAACGCTAGTCAAATATTGGAATCACGGTCATATATGGCCGAGTTCGCTTATAATTACAGTCGCGTGGGAAGCGACTGTAATTATATAGGAGATCAAATCTTTTTCACTCACGTTGCAGGAGCTGATTAACCACTGCAGTGATGTGAAGATCTGGCAATATTTCTGTAAATTTGAACCCTAACTCGAACAGATCCATTAGATCTGAGAGAGTATTCACCATGGTGAAGTTGAACCTTCATGCAGTACATGATTGTTGTAATTTGTTCCTGGGCGCAAAAAAACTCTGGGCTAAATGTTCAAGCTCTCTGGCCAGTTGGTAAGCAGTGAGTGGGCTAATGTCCCGCGGGCTTCTTACTACTTGTGTGGAGACAGAGTGTTGCGGACAAGTCGTAGGGCTTTTCTGAACTCGGTTTTCAGGTTTCGGCCTTTAGGCTCTGTGCTCAAACATTCGGGTTTTGGGTTTAAAAATAAAGCAGGGGTTTCCAGCAAATACGCAGGATTGCAAGCTAGTAATCCAATAACCTGGGTTTTTCACAGCTTGACCCTGACGGACCCATTAAAAAATTTTCTGAGCTGACCGTTGACCTGCAAGAAATTGCAAATTTTCTGGCTCTGACTTTGACATTTGAAGTTTGGCTACGAACAAATTAATGAATGGGAAACAAATAAGGCTGCCATGGATTAGTGTTTAGCATACGCAAGCAAGCACAACGCTGACACACAATACTTTATGCAGCTGGGCTAGTGAGTTACTGTGGGAATAAGATAACTCCAACAGCACAAGACCCATGAACAGCTGGAGCTAGTTTCACAATGTCGTTCCTTCTGGCCTCAATGTCTAAGTGAGGACGATAGAATTTTAGTTCAGCTTAAAAAGAGCCATTAATGCGAGTCGAGAGAGCTGAGGCAAAGTGATAAATCTCAAGACGCCGTAAGATTGCGTTGTGATTTAGAGCTGTGCGACTGTCACCAAATCTCCACACAGGAAGGGAGGAGCTTGAACATTTTCGCACCAACATTTCAGTAAATTTAGTTTCTTTCGCTGCAAGAATACTATGATCAGGTGGAAGAAACTTTGACCTGGCCCTGACCTTGACTGACCGCTAAAAAGTTTTCTGACCTAGCCCTGACCTTGACAGGACCCCAAAAAATTTTCTGACATTGACTCCGACTTCGACCAAGGGTCCCAATTAGGGTGTTGACAGAATTCTGACCTTACCCTTGAGGTCATTTTTAACACTACTGCAAGCGCTGACCACTGCTGATCAGCTGCAAAATATCTTGTTTAAAGCTTTTTTTGGACCAACTGACAGTTGTCAAGGCTTCTTCCTGAGCTGTTGAGGTTTTATATGCGAAAGTATCAAAAATCTGAATGAACAGGAACTGGAGATTTCTGCCCGCCGAGCTTCATATCTGGATGCGAAAATGTTTTGAACGAAAAACTGAATCATTCAGTTATAATCAGCTAGCTGGATCTTTTTAGATTAAGTTGACAGTAACTGAAACTGGACCTATTCAAAGAATCAGTTAACTTGACTAAAACTGAGACTGCATTTTTCCCCCAAAACTGTATTAGCGCTAGGTCGAGCTGAAAATGTTTTGGCCAAAACGCAAATTTTTTGTGTTTGAAAGGGGCCACTGGCTGGAAAAGGACACCGACGAAAACGGGGCACAATTTGTGCGTCTGTGCTGTGATGTTCGTATTGAAATGGTGTTTCACATCAGCAACTCGTCTCAACAACTGTTTCAGCCAGTGTTCCAATTCGGCCAGGATCCTTTTTTGGCCAGGGTCCCTTTTCGGCCAGTCCATTCAGCCAGAATGCTGGTTCAGCCAGTCCTGTTCCGGCCAGCTACATAGGTGGATGCGAAAGAAACTATAAACTAAGAACACATTGGTTTTATTATTTTATGAGAACAGCACAGCACTCTTTAAAAAACAACAGCATTATTAGTGCTCAGTGTCCAACTCACAAATTTTGCTTAGTGTCCGAGTCAATGAATCAAACGGTCCAAGTAAGCTTGAATTTCACGTAGCAATAAATGGTGAGGAGCATTGATGGCGAGCAGATGATCACGCATTTGAGCAAAATGAATTTTCGCGTTGTGAATGTTCTGATCAACATTGGCATATCTTTGGTCACGTGGACGGGAAGCAGCATCGTTTTTGAGTTGCGAAATTCGTACCTACAAGCAGTATAACATGAATGCCTACATGGAATATCCCTTGATGATCAATAGAAACGACCCTGGACCCACTTGATTGACGTGATTGCTTCTTCGCGACCAGTCCAAAAACGTGTTCAATGCTGGGTGCGGGCAGGCAAATTCGTGATCCAGCTTCGAGTGCGAGCCTTTTGCATGATTCGTTGTCCTAGGTCCAGGTAGAACACGCCGGCGATCAACAGTCCACCAAAAATTATCGAAATGGTTTCAGGCTGGCGCATTGAAGCTACCAAAAAGCCGAGTATTCTGAAGAAAAAAAAGCTTCAGCGTCCACGTGAATTGCAAATAATTAGTTCTCCCTTACTCGGAAATATTGAATGAATTCGAGTAGCCGATCACCCAAGTGTGGCTCATTCAACAGCGACATCGATTGCACCAGATGATTTCAAGCGACATGTACCAAATTAGACAAAAGCAAAGCTGTAGCTCTATCTGTGTGCACCCATCGCTTCAAACCAGTGTTTTCGTTGTCGTAAGCCACGGCCGGATCGGATCGGATCGGACCCTATCCGTTCGGATTGGATATCCAATACGAAAAATCCACAACCAAAAATTCGGTTTGGATGATCCGATCCAAATTAACCGATCCGAAGTTCGAGCCAGGGGTGTTTCGAAAACTGCATGCAAACAACTAACTAAAATTTTTTCAACCCTTCTGTTGTGAAATAAATAAGATGGGATCAATATTGTGCATTGATCCATCCTTTTTCCTGCTCACAAATACAGTCCATCTTGTCGTTATTATTATTTAAGACCAGAGAAAACACGGATGACACAGATTTTGCAAATAGTTTTGAGTCAGCCGACAGAAATATTAGTGAGTGAGGAGTGGAAATACCCAATTTTATAACATAATTTGAAGTTATGGCTAATAATTTTTCCCCAACATTTTTGCGATGTTAGCAATTATGAATTGATGCAGGTATCACAAAAAACCTAGTTTTAATAAACTCACCAGTCCAGTAATGTTGCATGGCCCGGGCTGCTTTCGATACCTTTTTATCGACTAAATGGTTACAAATGAGTTTGGTTTTCTTCATTTCGGCAGAATATCTGTGGTACACCTCACTTTTTGTCAAAGCTTTGGCACTTGGCCTCAATGACCAGAAGATAACTTGCAAAGGTTCATCGAAAGGGAAATTGACAGTTACGTCAGGCACCCAGAAAACGTTAGTAAGTATTTTGTGTTGCTAATCTCACAATCGCTTATGGTATCATTCTTTCAGGTATGGAGCTGCGGCTTGGCCCATTGTCCAACCCAGTCCCAGGTATGTCCCACAATTGTGGAAACTTGTTACTGTTGTTGGCGGCCTCATAAACCTGGAAGGCGCTATGCAGTATGCAGCTGCTGCATCAAATATGCAGCCTTAAACTGCGCTTCATATAAAATTATAATTTCGTCAGGCGTGTACTTGAAACAGGGTTTTCCATCTCGAACCAATTCGTAAACATTCCGTTTAGTACTTGAGCAAAAATAAGTTTCGCCATTGACGTGTGTGCAGTTTTTAATTTCACGTTGCACGGTTGCATTTCCGTCATCGACTTTCTTAATCCATAGGCAATCAGATGCATTGAAAATTCCTGGTTGAGTTGAATATTTTTCGAATATATGTGAAAATATAACTAGAATCGTGAACGCAGTGACTATAATATTAGTGATTAATATCATATCAAAATGATTTAATCTTCCCTGTCTTTATACTCTAGCCAATAATTCCGTCATTTCGTTTAGGAATGGGTTACGGCCAGCCATCATGATCTGAAATGAGGGAGATGATGTTGGGTTATATATATATATATTAATCAAAGTCTTGATGAGATATTAAGTAATTGAATTCTACAGCACTCGATGACATGAAACTCTTCAGACTATGACACAATTCCGAAATTCGTTACGCAGCTTAACTCTCTAATCGTCAACAGTCTTCACTATGCACACTCGCCTCTCCTTCTTAACTGCCCCTGTGCCGCAACTCAGGTGCGTACGCAGGATTTGTGGGTCGTGGGGTGCCAGCAAAAAATTTGCATAAATATGCTAATTTAGTGCATCACGCAAAGTCCAGGAGACGGATGTGGCTAAATAGAAAATAGAGTCCAGTTTGGTATTTCAAAATGAGCGCCGAAGGCGCGATCCGATGGCGCGAAGCGCCCGAGAGGGGGTGGGGTGCGGGGCGGGGGATGTGCCCCCGCCCCGCTGGAGGCGAAATTTTTTAAAAATTAGCTCCTCGCAGACACAATTTTTCACGATTCTTTAAATAAATTTGCGAGAAATAACTTAGTTCAAGAAATCACTTTCTTTAACCCCGCCAAAAACTCAAGTCAAATAGCTGAAGGCTTCTGCGTGGCTTCTGGCCTTCCAAAATTTGCGCGCAATCTTTCTGATCGTACAGAAGCAATGAGTGCCATCTTTGTTAGCATACCGTACTCACCATATACAAGGAAAACCTTTAATGTTATCATCTTATACCGACGCCTTAACCACTTCAGGTCGCAATGCCGCCTGGAGTGCTTAAGGCGTCGGACATAAGATCTGACGGAAAGTGATTCCGCGGGGGCTCGCATCCCTCTCCCACTTCTCTGGTTTGGACGGGGACCGTTGGCCGCAATGCCACCCGCTGTGCTTGCCACTGGGTTTATCTCCGCCCCACCGGAGGCGCAAAAATTTTGAATCTTGCACTGCGAAAACACAAAAATGTATGAAGTGGACGTGTAACCAAAAGCATGGCTGGGATTGCACGAAGTTTGTAAAGGTAGCTACCTTTACCTTACTTTTCAGAGTCGTAGGGGGCCCGAGCCCCCAAGCACCCCCCCCCCCCCTGCGTACGCGCCTGCAACTGGTAGAACTTCCGACTTCCAAACGGGCGAGGCGGGTTCGATTCTTAGCGGGCGCAAAACTTTTCTTTTTTCTAAAATCAATGTTCATCAATGGTTGATTAAACACTTGTGATATGACAAGAAGATCATGCGGCGCGATTGAAGCTTGCATTACTGACTGGTCGATGATAAGGTTCAGCTAATGACTAGATACTGATAAGGTTCAGCTAATGACTGATAAGGGGGGCTTACAGTGATAAGAAGGGTCTTAAAGGACTGACGATGGGTACTTATTAGGGCGGTAAGCTAATTAAGGCCCTGCGGGGCTTGACTTAAGGCTAATGGTCAGTAGCTGAGGGGTGATAATAAGCTGGTATGATAAGCTGGGGGCTTCGCCCCCAGCTAGCTGCGCCAGCACGACGCACACTATAACTACTCAAGGCAAAAGTGTTTCCGCAAAGCTTATGGGCAATCGACCTGCAGTGGGACCACCTGCTTCTGTCAGATCAGAAACGATCATTCGAAATGATCCAAAAAGAAATATTGCAGTCAACGCCGCTCAACATCCAACGTTGGATTGGCACAAACGTCAAAGATGACATTCGGCTCAAACTGCACGCATTCTGTGACGCATCCGCACAAATGTACGCTACTGCAATCTATCTTCGTGAAATATCGTCAGATCGCATTAATAATAACATCATTTTTGCAAAGTCAAGGTTGGCACCAGCCAGAACGATAACGATACTTCGCTTAGAACTCCTTGGAGTCGACTTGGGCGTAAAGATAGTCGAATATGTGAAGCAAGCTTTCCCAGGCAACATCGCTACCATCACGATCTGGAGTGATTCGCAATGCGTTCTCCATTGGATACGGTCAGTCGAGCCGCTCTCAGTCTTTGTCGAAAATCGTGTACGTGATATCAAGAAAAACCCACATCTGCGCCTCCGCTATGTGCCTACGAAAGACAATTTCGCAGACACAGCCACGAGAGGAAGGCCAAGCGCTGAACTGCAGAAAGATTCGCAATAGTGGCATGGCCCAAAATGGTTAATACATCCTGAATCAGATTGGCCAAGCAACGAATATACGTTGGATCAGACGACACAAGAAAACATCGAATTAGAAGAGGCCAGGAAGAACACACCACTGTTTACAATGGTCGCCACAGCGAAGCCACCAGACCGGTTAGAAGTTTAGAACTTTTTAAACCATACACATCTGCTTCGAATCACGGCATTGTGTCAGAAATTTGGACGGAAATGCCTAAATTAAGACAGTTCTGAGGGACATCAACTCTCAGCGCATGACATAGAAATCGCAGAGTCATACTGGATGAAACGAGATCAAGAAGCGCACTTCGGAGAAGAACGACAACGTCTAGAATGTGGAGAATCAGTACACATCGAACGAATCCCGCTAGATTTGGATGCCAAGGGTCTGATTCGAGGTCGAGGTCGGATCACCAACACTCCTCTAAACGAAGAGGCAAAGAAACCAATCCTGCTATCGAGGAAATCTGAACTCGCGAAGTTGATAATTGCACACACTCACGCTCAACTGTGCCACGCTGGAACGGCACAGACGCTCGCTCATCTTCGCCAACGCTTTTGGATCACAGCAGGATGGCAGGTTGTGTCCAATGTCCTTAGGCGCTGCACTCAATGCAAGAAACTCGATGGGGGTCCATTTACTGCGCCAGAATCTCCAAGCTTACCGCAAGAACGAGTCAATGTCTTCACACCATTCGGGTCCATTGGCGTCGACTACCTTGGTCCAATCACTCTTAAAATCCGAAGAAACAAACTCGCAAAGCGTTGGATCTGCCTATTCACATGCACCGCAACGAGGGCAGTCCATCTCGAGGTCGTCGAGGGCCTAAGCGCAAACGACTTCCGCAATGTTTTTCGCATCTATATCGCACGCCGACAAGAGCCAAAAGTGGTCTGGTCGGACAACGCCGGTCAATTCACCGCAAAGCAGGTACTAAGGTTCGCTGCTGACCATGGAATTCAATGGGAACGTATACCTGAACGGGCCCCCTGGATGGGTGGTTTCTGCGAGCGACTTGTGGGAATGGTCAAGCGAGCGCTGCTCAAGACAGTCGGAAATGCACTACTTAACTCGCGACAGCTGCAGGTGCATACAGCAGAAATAGAAGCTGTAATCAATGATCGCCCTCTCGTGCATGTGGGATCTGAAATCAGAGGAACTGTAATCACGTCAGCTCATTTTATACATCCAGGAGAATCCCCTCGTGGAGAAAGCGTGGCCACCCCCAACGAACAGGCTGTTAAAGAATACTGGACACGTCTTCGCAATATACACAATGCATTCGTTAGATTGTGGCAAACCGAATACCTGACATCTCTGCGGGAACGCCAAAGGGTTCAACTCAAACAAGGAAGGGCGAAGTCAGCATCCACACCGCAGATCGGAGAAATCGTTCAGATTAAATCAGAAGGCCCACGACATCGTTGGCGCACTAGCATCATCAAAGATTTCATAACATCAACCGATGGGAACATTCGTGTAGCCATCATCAAGCTGACCGATGGACAAGAAATCAAACGCGCAATCGTGCAATTATACCCCTTAGAAATCGTCAGTGGGGAGTGTCGCAGATTGGAGAGCAACCGCGAGTGATGTAAAAAAGGACGATAGATGACACTTTACACCCGCTAATCCGGTTATCATGTTAGGACGTAAGAAGGGGGCTTTGCTGCTTTACTGTGATAGTGTACGTTCGGTTCGAAAGAATTCTATCTATACAAACGCTAGTTTCCTAACGCATACGCCGCCAACAAGGCACGCGTCCGTCAACGGCCACCAATTTGCGTCAAGCTTCCACCAAATGCTTCGAATAGGTGGTCAGAATCGTGACTTGTTTGGCGCCCAAAGTGATAACGAGTAATCTTTGCGGTCGTTTTAATAGATTATGTTTTTCAGCGTAATCCTTCATAAGGGGGTGCGGGGCACATCCCCCGCCCCGCACCCCACCCCCTCTCGGGCGCTTCGCGCCATCGGATCGCGCCTTCGGCGCTCATTTTGAAATACCAAACTGGACTCTATTTTCTATTTAGCCACATCCGTCTCCTGGACTTTGCGTGATGCACTAAATTAGCATATTTATGCAAATTTTTTGCTGGCACCTTACGACCCACAAATCCTGCGTACGCACCTGAGTTGCGGCACAGGGGCAGTTAAGAAGGAGAGGCGAGTGTGCATAGTGAAGACTGTTGACGATTAGAGAGTTAAGCTGCGTAACGAATTTCGGAATTGTGTCATAGTCTGAAGAGTTTCATGTCATCGAGTGCTGTAGAATTCAAATACTTAATATCTCATCAAGACTTTGATTAATATATATATATATAACCCAACATCATCTCCCTCATTTCAGATCATGATGGCTGGCCGTAACCCATTCCTAAACGAAATGACGGAATTATTGGCTAGAGTATAAAGACAGGGAAGATTAAATCATTTTGATATGATATTAATCACTAATATTATAGTCACTGCGTTCACGATTCTAGTTATATTTTCACATATATTCGAAAAATATTCAACTCAACCAGGAATTTTCAATGCATCTGATTGCCTATGGATTAAGAAAGTCGATGACGGAAATGCAACCGTGCAACGTGAAATTAAAAACTGCACACACGTCAATGGCGAAACTTATTTTTGCTCAAGTACTAAACGGAATGTTTACGAATTGGTTCGAGATGGAAAACCCTGTTTCAAGTACACGCCTGACGAAATTATAATTTTATATGAAGCGCAGTTTAAGGCTGCATATTTGATGCAGCAGCTGCATACTGCATAGCGCCTTCCAGGTTTATGAGGCCGCCAACAACAGTAACAAGTTTCCACAATTGTGGGACATACCTGGGCGGTTAGGTCAACCGCAGTCGTCAGTACGCATTCGCATCGTTCTTGCGTGTCATGATATTCCAGAAGCCCGTTGACCAATCGCACCACCCTGACATTTCCTGGATTTATTACACGGCGGCAGTATCGAGAATGGCATGTAACCGAAACCACTCGCCCATTTCAATCCTTTTGCTCCCTAATCGAGGGAGAGCCACACTTGCATACACGCATAAACTCGACGTGAGACATTTTCAACAATGACAACCCGAGATCAGCTAACCACTGGAACAACTCCAGGAACCTCCTTCCAGGAACAAATCTGGCGTCAGTTTAGGGACATGACCAAACACGTTTTCGTCGGCATCACGAAAAAATGAGTCATAGTGACGTGTTTCTATACAGCAGGCAAGTCCAAACATGTTTCAGGCAACGTACTGTAACATGTGTCATGATAGCATGTCTAGACAGTCACGGTGTCTTATGACTGGAATTCAATCAGCTGACAAAGACGAGACTTCCTCAAGTATTTAAGCGACTGACTGATCTTAGTTTGTCAATGTTCAAAAATGTCGTCCCGTCGGCTCACTGCCGCCGATCCAAATGCTTGGTACTGTTCTATTTGTTCGGAAATTTTAGGTTACTCAAATCGCTCTCGGTATGTTCTGGCAAGTCGAATGTATATTACAGTACTTTACACTGTCCGCTCTTTTTTAGACATATCAAAACACACTGAACATGTTCCGGATGTGGTAAAGTTGTCGGCCCGCGCCACGTTTGTCAGTCGTTAAAGAATCAGGCCCAGTTTCACCCGCTGTACATTGATAAAGAACTCAAGATGTACGTTGTGGGTATCTTACTAGAAGAATGGCCCGCCAAGCAGCAAGAGGCCACTCATCCAACGATCACTCCAGAGATGCAGGAGCCTCTCACAATGGTCGTAGCTGGAGGAGAAAATGGAATCGATGTGGCTGGTACAAAAATTTGCTCAGTGTCTCACATTTACAATGCAAATCAAGTTCCATATTCTCCATCACTCCAGCCTCCGTCGCAAGAGGAAATCAAGAAAACGGGGGACGTTTCCGTGATGCAGAACAGTGAGGCGCGCAGAAATTCAATTCTAGCGAAGGTGTATTGTGACATGTTGTATTCTCACTCATGCCTATGTTGCTGCGGGTAAGGAGAGTGCGTGAACTGTACTAAAAGTGTTTTAGATTTTTTCGAAGGCTCTGTCACTAAGTACGGTCACGAGAAGGAGGTTACGCGTGATGATATGGTTCTGTATATGCTTATGAATGCTTCTTCGATTCCTGCTTTTTAGAATGAAATGGAAGAGTTGGAAAATGTGTATAAAACTCCAAATTCGAAAGGTGCATTTGGTGGTCAAGACAAACTTGCACGTGCTGTACCCGGTTTGAGTCGTAAACGTACAGCTGAGTTCCTGACGACTCAAGAGTCGTATCAGCTGACTAAACCACCTCGTTTGATATTTCCAACTAGTCGAATTTATGTTCACGGTCCGAACGAGATCCACGAGGCTGATCTATCCGACTTGACAATTTACAAAGATGACAATGATGGATATAAATTTTTACTTTTCATTATTGATTTATTTTCAAAAGTACTAGCAGTAATCCCGCTCAAGAATAAAAGTGAGGTTTAGACTCTAAATTCTTTCTGATGGGTTCAAATTATTGTTTCGTACTTTAGGCAGTGACGCGATGCATGAGGCATTTGTAAAAGCTTACAGTGATCCAAAGAGTAGACCCTTGTATCTCCATACAGTGAGGGGGTAAGTTTAAAATACCTTTTTCTTTTCATTCTTGTGCACACATGAACATTTTAGACTGAATTTTACAATTCAAAAATGAAGAAGCCTTATAAAACTTTGGGTATTCTCCGTCACTATTTTACTTATTTAGAAAAAAGGCATCTACAGTAGAGAGGGTGAAAGTGCGAAGCATGTTTCGACTTGTTCAGAAAACGCGTTGTCATAGGTTCAAAGAACATTCAAGTCAATGCTGATGCGCTATCTACTGGATCGAAAGACCAAACGATACATTGATGTGTTGCAACCTTTGGTTGAGTCATACAACCAGTCCTATCATCAAAAGATCGGCATGGCTCCAGCCGACGTCACTGACGCCGACGCAGACGTCATTTGAGGAAGGATTTACCCAATGACTGACCCTGTCCCACGCGAACCGAAATTTGCAGTCGATGACAATGTCAGAATGTCGATGCAGAGACCCGTCGTTGGTCATAAGGGTTACGATGTGCAGTGGAGTTTTCAAGTTTATCAGATCCATAGTGTTCTGGCCTATCGAGACCAAGTACAGTATCGCGTCAAGGATCACAGAGGACGCCTGCTTAAAGGTGATTTGAGTGGCTAATAATCTCATCTTTAAAATACAAGTGGCACTCTTTTCAGGTGCTTTTTACGAACCAGAATTGCAAAAGGTGCCAGCGCCGACAGAGTATAGAATTGAAAAAGTTATTCGCCAACGTAAAGGCAAGGACGGGAAATAGCAATATTTGGTTCGATTTCAACGATACGGTCCCGAAGACGACGCCTGGATATCTGAAGAAGATTTCACGACATGAATCCGTTTAACTTGCATCTTTGTAGTAGAGGGAGTAAGGAATATTTTCCAGATAATGTACCGAGTTATTTTACGAATATTTTATTAACTCCGCTGTCTGACATGTTGAATTTCAAGGTGGCCATTTCAGCCTGTCACCTGTTTTCCCTGATCCCGAGTGACATACCCACGTGTCACATAATTTGCGATATTGTAACCCCATCCCCCTATGATAATCGCAAGCTACCCATTATTGGTTTCTAGCCCAATTTAAATTTATGGACCCCCAGACCCGTTTTCTTCAATGTATGCGAGGATAATATCGAGTGTATTACGGTATTGATTACTAATGATGATGGTAAAGTGGTGCAGCAGTTGACGAGTGATTTCATCCTTGCACTGACTTTTAAACGTGTATAAAATCTCGCACTTTCCATTCGGCATTCTCATTGTTTGGTTGTCATGTTGGCTTCATGGAGAGTAAACTCGGTTCCCTGCATATGAGTTCGCAGTCTCAGAATTCGGTGGAAAGACTTCATTTAATTCCTATGAAATATTTGGGTGGAAAAGTGTCAGTGGGGAAAAAGCGAGCGACCACGACTACGACACCGATTGCTCAGAAGGAAAATAAAATTGTAAGGCACCAGCCAAGAAAGGAAAAGTAGTTTCGGAGCGTGGACGTGTCGCTGGGAAGAAGCCTGCTACAAGAAAGAATGTCGAAAAAAGAGGATCAACTCGAACTGCCAGTAAGCGTGGCAGATATTAATCCATTTGAGGGCAAGTATGTGTAAAAGCACTGGCCGAAACGCGTTTGGACATAATACCATGCTCAGTTCCCCTTTCAAGTTTTGATGTGAGCTCGAGTATAGATTTCCATATCCCCATTGTCGAAGCTTACTTGACCGATTTAAGTCCTACTCTACTCGAAGTGGAATTGAGAATTAGTTACGTGGAAGAAAATGTGGAAGATCGCACGATAAAAATGAATTACAAGGTAGGATTGGTCAATAATGTTTTGGCCAGTTTATTTTCGAGTGCACAAGTTTTGATCAATAATACACTGGTGGTAGCTCCGAACGGTGCCCTCCCATTTATCAGCTACAATTCGATCATATCCAATTATTCGTACGAAACTCGTCAGTCATTGCTGAAAAGTGCCGGATGGATGGACGATACAGCGGCTGATATTGCCAAGGGTACAAACAATCCGAATGCCATTAAACGTATGGAACAATTCTTGCTCGGTATAACTGGTCGTCTGATGGGCATTTTGCCAGTGGATTTTTCTAAAATTAGAAAGTATATTATGCCCGACGCCGATATAATTTTAAAATTGCATAGGAATAGGCCAGAGTTTATAATTTTGTTTTCACAAGAAAAAACCGCCAGCAAAGCAAAGGCAGTTTAGTATTAGCATTGAGAAGGCCTACTTGCACGTCAATAGAATCAGACCTCACGATGACACGATGACAGAGCTGCATCGTACACACTTGCGTACGCCGGCACAATACGACTATTTTGACACCCAAGTCAAGTCAATTCTATTGGCACCCAAGGTGTACAGCATAGATGCGGAGATCTATCAGGGCTTGTCACCGAGTCAAATGTTTATTGTGATGACAAAACAGCCAATGTCTGGAGCAGTCAAGGAGAACCCATTCTATTATATGCATAACGACCTCAAGTCGATTCCACTGGAGAAAAATGGTGTAGTTGTGGGTTAGAATTACCGGGCAGATTTTTCAAAGGGTGATGTTTCGCGTTTGTACATGTCCTACCTGAGATCGACTGGTTGTATTTTGGAACGTGCTGGTGTAAGTTTTCTCGATCAGACGGCTTACTGTAACGGATTCACAATTATTGGCTACAATTTGGAAAAGTGGGATGAATGCACCAGCTCGTTGCATTCGCCTCGCGAGCTGGCTACGTTTCGTCTTCGTATGGATTACAATACAGCAATCGAACGTGATTACACTGTTGTGGTCCTGGTGCTTTTGAAATTTAAACGTACTTTGCTGTTGTATTCTGACGGCAACGTGTCAGTTCAGTGATCTTATTCTATTGATGCTGTTTGCCGGATATAAATCCTGTGTACATGATAAAATCTAAAATCCACTCGTGGTTATGGCGTTTAAACTGCAGCACCCGTCCACGTTTATTGTCGCTGGTGGTACAGGCACTGGAAAAACTAAATTCGTAAAGAAGCTTTTTGGAAAGAGTGATGAATTATTTTCCAAGCCGTTTACAAAGATTGAATGGTACTATAGAGTGTACCAAGGTGTTTTTTCCGAGATGTCGAAAGTTGAATTCAAAGAAGGTTTTCCTGACGTGACCAATTTAATTCCTGGTTCTTGCATAGTGCTGGATGATTCACAAGCATCGCTAACCAAGGACACCTACAAACAGCTGGTGCGTTTGTCTACTGTGGATTCGCATCATACTCCATTCACACTCATTTACATTATTCAAACTTTGTTCGATGATCGAGATAAAATGCGAACTATTGCTAGAAACTGCCAATATTTGACACTCATGCGTGGCCCGAGAATGGAGGGGACCGTGGAAACATTTGCCCAACAAGCATTCCGTCGGAAAAATAGTTTCCTGCTTGATGCTTACGAGAAAGCAACAGCCAGCAAACGATTTTCATATTTATTCATCAATATGCACCCAGCGGAAACTGACACAAAATTCAAAGTGATGACAAAGATTCTTTCATCTGAATATCCCACGCATGATTTCCCACCAGTGTGAAGAAGATGATGATGATTATCACATGAAGACTGTGAACTGTGAATAAAAACATAGTGACAGCGCATTCGCCTTTTAAAAATGTCCAAGTCTGTCGGCAAAGTTAAACGTGAGCTGCAAATACTCTCCCTGTCACTCCCGTCTGCTGCCAAAAGGCAATTGACCGACGCCAGTCCTACACTCATCACAGCCATTGCCGACTTTGCTCTGAAGCTGGTCGAGAATTCCGACATTGATATTACGCCTCAACAAAATCGACATTTGGCCAAGTTCAAAAGAGATATTGCTTTCTTGGCCAACGAAAAGATTTGCTGGGAATGGAAAACTCGCCTTATTGAAAAACGTGGTTTCAAATCTGTCCCGACATTGATTCAAGCCATTCTCCCATATGTCGAAAGAGTACGTACTGATCTCAGTGTCCGAGTATCAACGCTTGAAAAATAATTTCCAAAAGTCCCATTCAGCACCCACCACGAATCAGCCAGAGCCACAAACTGACAATGGCCAAGTCCAGATTGCAAGCGAAGAGGTGATCAGAATTATGATGCGTATTTAGATCTTCTACCTGAGGCTTACGTCAATCGTGCCAGGGTCATTTTAAAAACCCTGAAGCCGACACTTACTGAACATGGGCGTGTTGTATATGCAGATTCCAGTGTCGGCAGTCACATTCTCGATTTGCTAAAGAATGTAATTGCACCTTCCCATTTTCGTAAAAGGTACCCTATTGACGTTTCAAAATTCACTGACATGTTGCATAACGCTAATGTGCCTCAAAGTCTGTACTATGACGGAATGCCAGCGAATGAGCCCACTACAACTTGGTTAACCTTTGAGAAGTAAAACACATACCTGGTTTGTAATGTGTATCTTGCTGCTCGTCTTTTACGTCACATCAATCTCGTTGGAGCAAACAGCTCAATCATGATGTGCAGCTGCACATAATCTTGTGACCTTTGCTTGCTCAAATCATCAATTGCACAAGAAACGTCTTATAAACTGGTGATTTCTTTTATCATCCACTGTGCTACAATTCCTGTGATCAGCCAAGGCGTTGTGATCCAGGCGACAGTCGCTGTTCCGTTAATAGCGCACTGAATGAAGTCCAATTAATGATTTTGTCTGAAATTAAATGTCGTTTTATTTCTTGAAAACTGTTTCACTGTATGAAGATACCGTTGCTGCCACATCGCCGCTATAGTGCTATTCGACGCTGCAATTTGTTCATTGAGGCAAAACATTAGAGCCATCAGACATTTGATATCATTTTTCAAAGCGTTGATTTCAGTAGTCGTGTTTTCACAGGTCATCCCTGGCGGAC
>JASANH010000785.1:0-15793 GCA_030248295.1 Mesodorylaimus sp. YZB2_4 | reverse complement strand
GCTCCTGCATACTAGGCGCGTGGACGCGTGCGGGCGTGCGTGCGTGGCGTGAGCGCGTGGCGGTCGGTCACGTGATCACGCGGCCACGCCACGCGCCGCGTCGAAGTATGCTGGTCGAAAAAGTTGGGCTCGCGTGATGGTCGCGTGAACGCTAGGCGTGAACGCGGTGCGTGGCGTGCGGACCAAAATTGACTTTTCCTGGATCAATCACGCACGCGCGTGAAGTCTCGAATCTAATTGATTTTTTGTTAAGAAACCAAAAAAGTCTAGAAAAAAGGTCGCCGTAATCTATTCTCTTAACATTTATCAAAAAGTACGACGGTTTGAGAAATTCGCTTCTTGTATATCGTGGCTTTATTATCGAATGATTTTGTTTCAGTGGCCGCCGAGCGTGGCGAGGAATGGAAGTTTTGTCTGATCGAGTCAGTTCGACCCCGTCTTTTAATATGGCAAAAAGCGCATCCGAATCACAAAGACCAATTTATGATCAAAAGAAATTTTGAACTAGTGGCGAAAGAAATTTTGGAAAGTTGTGGGGCGCTTTTGCTGTTTGCTCCCCAGGCAAAGGCTAGTATAAGGCTGGCTGAAGCCTGATAATAGCCTAAGCTTAAGTTTCATACCAGACTAAGCCTAAGCCTAAGCCTAGGCCTAGTATCAGTCTAAGCCCAAGTCATATGCCAGCCTAAGCCTAAGCCTAAGCCTAATACCAACCTAAGCTAACCCATATTGGGGAGCAAACAGCAAAAGTGCCGAAACGAAAAGCACAGGATATGTGTATCTGACAATTCGGATGTTCTTGTGAGAATTGCAAGACGAGGTCGGCTGTACTGTATGGCAAACGCACCAGGTCTCTCATCGATCTTTTTCGTTTAGGGGAAGTTTGCAAGTCCAGATGGAAGAACCTTTGCGACGAGTATTCTAAACAGAAAAAGAAAACACCGCCAACTGGCGCACCAGCCGATTGGAAGCCAGAGTGGCCATATTTTTCTGCTATGGCTTTTATGGATGAGCGGGATGAGCATCGGCCGTAAGTAATACTTGTATTGTCTTTTAGAACAGCGTAGTGTACAGTCCGTGAAGATTCACTTACTTCTAGAATACTTCCTCTCTTTATGTAGACCCAACTAATCTCCCCTAAATCATTTTTTATACTAGAACGTACAACAACCTAGTGGCACCGGCTCAGCAACAAATTCTTCCAGTAGAAACCGCACAGTCGTCTCACGACGACTTGCGATGGGTTAACCAGACATTTGATGACGAGGATCAGTCAAGACCAATTGAAGAACAGCAATCTCAAGTGGTGGT
Source organism: Mesodorylaimus sp. YZB2_4 (assembly GCA_030248295.1). Classification (NCBI taxonomy): domain Eukaryota; kingdom Metazoa; phylum Nematoda; class Enoplea; order Dorylaimida; family Dorylaimidae; genus Mesodorylaimus; species Mesodorylaimus sp. YZB2_4. The sequence goes on along the minus strand of JASANH010000785.1, from coordinate 14,485 downwards.
TATTCAAATGAATGGTAAGAAAAGGTTTATAAGGAAGCTTTTCTAAAGAATGCTAGAAGTTAGGGAGCCCTAAAAATGCTTGGAAAACGTGGGAGATGCAGGAAAAATTGGAATTTTTGGGCCAAAATCAGGGAAGCTGTATTATGAGGTACATGCCATCACCATATTTTAGAACATGGCCACTCTGGTGCACGAAAGATGGCGGTCGCACCAAAGCGACCAAGCAGTCCAGCGTCTGCATTATCGGATATTTCAGATACCCCGTCATCGAATTCGTCCTTCATATCGCCAAACAGTAAACCAAAACGAATCAAGAACACGAAAACCCCTGACCACGAGGAAGCTGTAGCAGCTTCGTTGACTGCACTGGCTGCTGCTGTCACTGCACCCCCAGTGCAGCCGCCTTCAATCTGTGCCATATATGGTAAGCTTTTACTTTGCACCATCGTGCTCTTGCAACAGCTCTTACTTTCTCAGGTTCGATGGTGGAAGGAGTGCTCCGTGTTTTGCCTCTCGAAGCGAGGAATGAAGCAATCAAGCAGATACTCGAATGGAATGCACGGTGGATTGATCACGCGGGGAGCTAAGAAGTTGATACTAGAAAGCTATGTCAGATCATTAGTCCTATGAAAGTTTTTGAACAGTAAAATACTCACGAAACTGTCTTTTATTTCACAGAAACACTCATATATATCTTTGATGATAAATTCTGTGTCACCAAGCAACTTATTCTAGACGGTTGACCATGCGTTCTTGCCATTCCACGCGACCTTCTTCGCTCAAAAAGTACTGCTTGAATCGATCTCGAACTTTGAAAGCAGCTGACTTTACTTCTCGTTGCGAGGCAACAGAATCCATTTCTTGAATTGGGGCAGAGTTCCGATGCCAACTTCCCAGAACTACGTTGTGGTTGTCGTCTTCATAATCCGTATAACCGTCAGGCGAGTATTTTTGATCTTTTATGTCACTGGCGTCAAAATATTTGAGGTAATTGTGAAGACAGACACAAGCTTTCACAATAGAGTCAGCTTCCTTTGGTTGCGTATTGATCTTGTTCTCTAATACTCGCCATCGCGTTGTTAATATACCAAAGGCATTTTCAACCACTCGTCGTGCTCGGCTTAATCGATAATTAAAGACTGACTGTTCGTGATCTGCCGACCGAAACGCGTATGGTTTCATGATATGATGTTGGAGCGCAAATGCTTGATCACCAACAAGAACGTGTGGCATCCGACTCGTGGTGCCTGGCAACTGAATGTCGTGAGGGAACTCTAAGCCACCGTCAGCGAGAGATCTTGTCGCTGTTGCAATTCGCAATCCAAGCTCCGACTTATTGAACAGAGCTGCATCCCCTTCACTTCCATAACCTCCAATATCCACGAAGACAAAATTGTAGTCAGCGTCCACCACAGCCAGGAGCACGATCGAAAAGTATCCTTTGTAGTTTATGTATTTCGATCCACTATTTTCTGGGCACTAAAAGTGAACGCACTTTTAAAAAGTATTGACAGAAAGAAGTAGGAGTGGGTAGGGGCTTTACTGTGGGACTTTTGGGGGTCGCCACAGAACCTGGGCGGGGGTCCGCTGTTGGATCCTTGGGGCCTATGCCATGCGATCGTGGGTAGGCGGCCTCGCCAAGGTACTTTGAGGATAATTTGAGTGAAGATCTCGTTTTCTCTAAGTTTTCTTTTTTTCGTAACCAGGTTACTAAGATGACGTTTTCATGATTTGATGTTTTCAATTTCTTTGCAGACGTTTATTGTGTATTCATTATCTGTGTCTGGGGTCCCTGAGTGCGCACAGGCGCTTGGCTACCAGTAAAATTGGATTGGATTGGATTGGATTGGATTGAAGGTACCATTTAGTTTTTACGACCAAGCCTAGCCAGATTGATCTTCCTACTTTTTGCTCTTAGACACAATGGGCACGATCAATGACAGCAAAAGACGTGTGTAGTGGTCTCACCTTGATAGCTATGTGTTTCCCGTCAATTGCTCCAACACAGCATGGAAATTGCCACTTGTCTTGAAATCTTTGCGCATTTTTTCTCCACACCTCACGGCTAGGGGTTGGCAAAAACTGTGGCTGGAGTGCGTCGAAAATTGCCCTCGTTGTTTCTTGAATAATCCCAGTTGCAGTACGAATTCCAATCTTAAATTGGTAGGCGATGCTGCTGTAACTGTCTCCCGAAGCCAAAAACCTAATATTACAGTATATACTGTATGTACAACGTTACAAAGATACTTCGAACATTCTTTTGAAAGTGATGACTGACGATCAAATAACAAGAACAGTTGGGAAAAACTTTTCTGAAACCGATTATCAACTCTATTCATTACCTAAGAGTGATCGCCAATCGCTCCATAGTTGATACAGGCCACCGATGGGTCTGTTGGTGCCATAATCTATTCTCAACTAGTTTCAACAAGTCATTAAATCGATCCACACTCATTCGAAAATAATCAAAGTGGAACTGCTCATCCATTTGTCTCATTGGCAAAACTAGGCTCACAAAATCGCCGTCTTGTTTCCTCGAACAATTGACAGCCCGCACATATGGACGTCCTTTTCGAGACTTTCGTTTCTTAATGATTTTACAGGCGGCGTAAAAAGTCAATGCAATTATCGCTAGACGTTTTTTGGGACAAATTTGAGGCATTTTCAAGGATTTTAAAAATATCGATCTGCTGCAATCACAAAAGACGGCTTCGATTTCACGAGTGAGACTGCGAAACTATCCGCCAGTAGCAGACTAATCCGCTACGAGTCTTCACGCGTTCACGCAAGGTGCCGTCACGTGTTCACGCGACCGCCCCCTCCCCATTCTCTCACGCACGCGCCATCTTCACGCACGCGCCCACGCCAGCTTTCACGCGTGAAGTGTAACCTGAATTTTCGTTCACGCACGCGCGCTCGCACGCCGGCACGCGTCCACGCGCCTAGTATGCAGGAGCCTTAAGGCGCAAAAAGTCACGTTAGGCCCTTCTCTTTCATTTCTTATTGTCATTGTCCACACTATTGGAAACTTGAAAAAATCAGGACTAAAAACCTGTAGATCCTGATTTTGGTATGGTCAACCTGACCCCATCTGAATTTATGACCAAATGCAAAATAGAGAGTACAGCTATCAGGAGTTGGATACTTGCTGCGACAGAATCCTCAAATAAGTGAATCCGTCAATTTTCAACTAGTAGTATGCCCACGGTTTCCCAATATTTTTGATCCATAATGGTCAAAAATTAACAAAAGACTTACACGTGGTAGGATAACCCACGAAGCTTTAGGGATCGCTTTGAGGCTGGAACCCTAAACCAGCCACCCCGGAGGGCTCAGCTTTAGTGACGCTGCTCAGTGCAAATGTGCCACGCCCACCAGGATTCGATCCCGCAAACTTCCGCTTGCGATCCTGATGTCGTACCACTGAGCTATCAGGGCCACGAAAAGAGAAACAGTAGCAGCTCACTCAAACTTGGTCGAGTGTAAAGTGCAGCCCCTTCTTGCCTGAAGGAAGATCATCCCCCTTGCTCTCACTGCACATTGCCTCACACGCTGACCAAGGCTGCGTGTTATCGCACGCGTGGCCTGACTAACTGAAATTGCTCTCACGAGCTTCATGGATTTTGTTTGACCGATCGGTATCGTAAATTAAGTCAAGACCCGCTTATTATCGTCCGACCCTAATCTCCAGTTACCTGCCATGAGTTTGGAAAACGAGTCTATTTCGCCGATATTTCGATGAAATTAGCCGAGTTGTGCTCCACCACTCGCTAGAATCGCAATGTTCTTCATGGATGCTGAGATCAGCTAGTAGCTCTATGCACGACTAGTCGTTCGTTTTAAATTTCGTTTTCTTATCGTAAGTTTTTCAGGTTGATTTTACTTGGCGAGGTGTCTTTATGCGAAACACGATTCTGGAATTGCTCGACATGGAAATTCACGATCCAAGGCCAGCAATATTTTCAGTCCAGGACTGTCTTTCATGCTGTTGGGAACGGCTATCTGTATTTGCAGACAAGGTCACGTAATCAGTTACAGTATGGGATTGGATATTTCAGATGCACTGACTACAGGAAATGGAGAGATGGCCAATAATGCATTCTGTAGGCCATGCGTGCTTTTTGTTGTTGACAATGCGGATCAATCTTACAACAAGCGCGGCAAATTAGGGACTATTCCGTTTAAAGATTTTCACGTAAGTCATTTTTATCAATCGTTTCAATTTTATGATATCTTATTTTATGTCATCTCTTATTCTTATCTCATCTCTCTCTCTCATCTCTAATGCTTCGGAAAAATTTAATGAACATCAAACGAAGAAATATCATTTGGCGGCAGTTGAAAAAGAATTCAATTTTCGGGAGATGAGACAAGGTCGTCAAACTTCTGTTGATGTTCGCCTCAGCGTTCAGGAAGCCGACCAAGTGGAAAAAAATCGCCAGATGTGAATTTGTTACTGCCATTTCTGATTGTGTTGAACATAGAGTACGTAGTCACAGAACAGATTTTTTAAGATTGGAAAGTATTGCAAAAGTAATCGTTTTCTGTGGCCGCCAGAACTTGGCCCTGCGCGGACATCGCGAAGATAACGATATTTTCACTGATAATCAATCTGTTCGAGACGAAAATTTTCGAGCACTCCTGCGTCTTTGTGCGCAGTCGGGCGATATGGTTCTAGAAAATCACTTTCAAACGAGCGCTGGCAAAGCCACTTACGTTTCACCCCAGATTCAAATTGAATTGATTGCGATTTGTGGAAAAATAATAAGGGTAGGATTATTTTATCTGGCAATTAGGTTGTTCGATCGTTGATATTTCAGGAGAACATTGTTACGAACATCCACCTGCTTTTTGTTGTCTGGTACACCGCTAACATACAACTATTATTTGGGTACTTGTGATATGAGGGGATATTAAATTGTGAAAAATTGTGAAATTGCTCTTAAAGAGCTGAGACGAAGGGAAGTAGGGAAACTTTTCGCGCTCTTTCTGATGGCATGTGTGATATTTCGATCAGGTCAACGGTTCATAAGTAAAAATTTTCAGAAAAATTTTGGGCTGGGTTTTGTTGCCCGTAGTGTTTTTTTTAACAAGTTCTTTCATTTGCCACTGTGTCAGGAATGTTCGATATTGGATAGAATGTCTGCCTTTGACACGATTAGCCAGTGTGATTAGAAAACCTTTTTACCATCGGGAAAAAGAGTTTCTTCGAAAACAATTTTTTCTCGGCTGAATCGATTGCGCTGAACACGAATATGATGGAGATTTTCAAGAAAAATTTTGCGGAGCACGTGCCAGAGCGCGAAAAGCAAAAAAATTGATGCCGCTCGCTCGAACGCAACCCTTGCTAAAACCATCATATTCGTGTTTAGCGTACGCGAATTAGGCGGTAGAGTTCGATTTCGAGTCAAAAAGCTTAAAGTTTGTGAGACTAAAAACTTTTGTGTTATTGGTGGCATTTTTTGCCATTGGTGGAAAATAATCAATTAGACTAAAGAATCTACAGGTTTTTAGCCCAGATTTTTTTCAAGTTTCCAATAGTGTGAACAATCTTTTGCAATAGTTCGACGAACGCAGAGCATAAAAAACTTTTGTGTTATTGGTGGCATTTTTTGTCATTGGTGGAAAATAAGGCTTAGCCTCAGGCTTAGGCTTAATCCATTCCAAGACACGCCTCCTTGGAACAACTTGTCGCCGCGACAAATAAAAATGTTTGTCGCTGTCGCTGTCGCGAGACTATAGATGTGGCTTAAAGGCTCCTGCATACTAGGCGCGTGGACGCGTGCGGGCGTGCGAGCGCGCGTGCGTGAACGAAAATTCAGGTTATACTTCACGCGTGAAAGCTGGCGTGGGCGCGTGCGTGAAGATGGCGCGTGCGTGAGAGAATGGGGAGGGGGCGGTCGCGTGAACACGTGACGGCACTTTGCGTGAACGCGTGAAGACTCGTAGCGGATTAGTCTGCTACTGGCGGATAGTTTCGCAGTCTCACTCGTGAAATCGAAGCCGTCTTTTGTGATTGCAGCAGATCGATATTTTTAAAATCCTTGAAAATGCCTCAAATTTGTCCCAAAAAACGTCTAGCGATAATTGCATTGACTTTTTACGCCGCCAGTAAAATCATTAAGAAACGAAAGTCTCGAAAAGGACGTCCATATGTGCGGGCTGTCAATTGTTCGAGGAAACAAGACGGCGATTTTGTGAGCCTAGTTTTGCCAATGAGACAAATGGATGAGCAGTTCCACTTTGATTATTTTCGAATGAGTGTGGATCGATTTAATGACTTGTTGAAACTAGTTGAGAATAGATTATGGCACCAACAGACCCATCGGTGGCCTGTATCAACTATGGAGCGATTGGCGATCACTCTTAGGTAATGAATAGAGTTGATAATCGGTTTCAGAAAAGTTTTTCCCAACTGTTCTTGTTATTTGATCGTCAGTCATCACTTTCAAAAGAATGTTCGAAGTATCTTTGTAACGTTGTACATACAGTATATACTGTTATTAGGTTTTTGGCTTCGGGAGACAGTTACAGCAGCATCGCCTACCAATTTAAGATTGGAATTCGTACTGCAACTGGGATTATTCAAGAAACAACGAGGGCAATTTTCGACGCACTCCAGCCACAGTTTTTGCCAACCCCTAGCCGTGAGGTGTGGAGAAAAAATGCGCAAAGATTTCAAGACAAGTGGCAATTTCCATGCTGTGTTGGAGCAATTGACGGGAAACACATAGCTATCAAGGTGAGACCACTACACACGTCTTTTGCTGTCATTGATCGTGCCCATTGTGTCTAAGAGCAAAAAGTAGGAAGATCAATCGGGGGTTGGGCGGGCGGGCGCCCCCCCCCCGGCGCCCCGGCCGGCCGGGGGGGGGGGGGCGGGGGGGGGGGGGGGGGGGGGGGGTGGGGGGGGGGGGTGGTAGTTTCTTCATATATTTTTTCTGGTGTGTGTTGTGTTTTTTGGGGGGAGGGTGGGGTGATCGGGGGGCCGGCCGAGTGAAATTTTTTTTTTTTTTTTTCCCCCCCCCTCTCTGTGTGTGGAGGGGGGGGGGGGGGGGGTTTGGTGGGTGGTGTGGGGGGGGGGGGGGGGCGGAGGTGTTGTGTTTTTTGGGGAGAAGGGGGGGGGGGGGGGTGTGGGGGGGGGGGGGGGGGGGCGGGGGCAGGAAGATTTATGGGGGGGGGGGGGGGGGGGGGGGCGCCCGCGTAGAGAGAAGAGGGGATTCTCGGGGGGGCCGGTCTTTGCCCTCTTTTTCGGGGGGGGGCCCTTAGAGAACCTTCCATAAGAGTTAGTAGCTCAAATGGCTGCTCGTCAGTATGACCGCTGGCTGGCAACTGGCAAAACCCATAGGGGGGGGGGGGGGGGGGGCCCCAAAAAAAAAAAAAAAGAGGACCCCCCCCCAAAAAAAAGAAAAAAAGAAGGGAGAGAGAGAGGGGGGGGGGAGGAAGAGAGAAAAATGTGGAGATTGCGGGTGGGAGGGAAGGCAAGAGGAGGGGGGAAAAAAATATTATTCCAAATCTCTCCTTTCCTCTGTGTTTTTGTCAAGAGTCGGCCCCCCCCCCCTGGGGGTTATATATGGGGGGTCTTATAAAAGGGGGGGAGGGGGAGGAGAAAAAAAAAAGGGGGGGGGGAAAAAAAGGGGGGGGGGGGGGGGGGGGGGTTGGGGGAGGGGGGTCGGATCGGGTTGGTTCTGGATCGGGTCGGGCCGATCCAGCCCCTGGGTCGGGTCGGGTCGGTTTGGTGACCTCACACCCGGGTCGGTCGATGCTGGAGGCTTGGTCGTAAAAACTAAATGGTACCTTCAATCCAATCCAATCCAATCCAATCCAATTTTACTGGTAGCCAAGCGCCTGTGCGCACTCAGGGACCCCAGACACAGATAATGAATACACAATAAACGTCTGCAAAGAAATTGAAAACATCAAATCATGAAAACGTCATCTTAGTAACCTGGTTACGAAAAAAAGAAAACTTGGAGAAAACGAGATCTTCACTCAAATTATCCTCAAAGTACCTTGGCGAGGCCGCCTACCCACGATCGCATGGCATAGGCCCCAAGGATCCAACAGCGGACCCCCGCCCAGGTTCTGTGGCGACCCCCAAAAGTCCCACAGTAAAGCCCCTACCCACTCCTACTTCTTTCTGTCAATACTTTTTAAAAGTGCGTTCACTTTTAGTGCCCAGAAAATAGTGGATCGAAATACATAAACTACAAAGGATACTTTTCGATCGTGCTCCTGGCTGTGGTGGACGCTGACTACAATTTTGTCTTCGTGGATATTGGAGGTTATGGAAGTGAAGGGGATGCAGCTCTGTTCAATAAGTCGTAGCTTGGATTGCGAATTGCAACAGCGACAAGATCTCTCGCTGACGGTGGCTTAGAGTTCCCTCACGACATTCAGTTGCCAGGCACCACGAGTCGGATGCCACACGTTCTTGTTGGTGATCAAGCATTTGCGCTCCAACATCATATCATGAAACCATACGCGTTTCGGTCGGCAGATCACGAACAGTCAGTCTTTAATTATCGATTAAGCCGAGCACGACGAGTGGTTGAAAATGCCTTTGGTATATTAACAACGCGATGGCGAGTATTAGAGAACAAGATCAATACGCAACCAAAGGAAGCTGACTCTATTGTGAAAGCTTGTGTCTGTCTTCACAATTACCTCAAATATTTTGACGCCAGTGACATAAAAGATCAAAAATACTCGCCTGACGGTTATACGGATTATGAAGACGACAACCACAACGTAGTTCTGGGAAGTTGGCATCGGAACTCTGCCCCAATTCAAGAAATGGATTCTGTTGCCTCGCAACGAGAAGTAAAGTCAGCTGCTTTCAAAGTTCGAGATCGATTCAAGCAGTACTTTTTGAGCGAAGAAGGTCGCGTGGAATGGCAAGAACGCATGGTCAACCGTCTAGAATAAGTTGCTTGGTGACACAGAATTTATCATCAAAGATATATATGAGTGTTTCTGTGAAATAAAAGACAGTTTCGTGAGTATTTTACTGTTCAAAAACTTTCATAGGACTAATGATCTGACATAGCTTTCTAGTATCAACTTCTTAGCTCCCCGCGTGATCAATCCACCGTGCATTCCATTCGAGTATCTGCTTGATTGCTTCATTCCTCGCTTCGAGAGGCAAAACACGGAGCACTCCTTCCACCATCGAACCTGAGAAAGTAAGAGCTGTTGCAAGAGCACGATGGTGCAAAGTAAAAGCTTACCATATATGGCACAGATTGAAGGCGGCTGCACTGGGGGTGCAGTGACAGCAGCAGCCAGTGCAGTCAACGAAGCTGCTACAGCTTCCTAGTGGTCAGGGGTTTTCGTGTTCTTGATTCGTTTTGGTTTACTGTTTGGCGATATGAAGGACGAATTCGATGACGGGGTATCTGAAATATCCGATAATGCAGACGCTGGACTGCTTGGTCGCTTTGGTGCGACCGCCATCTTTCGTGCACCAGAGTGGCCATGTTCTAAAATATGGTGATGGCATGTACCTCATAATACAGCTTCCCTGATTTTGGCCCAAAAATTCCAATTTTTCCTGCATCTCCCACGTTTTCCAAGCATTTTTAGGGCTCCCTAACTTCTAGCATTCTTTAGAAAAGCTTCCTTATAAACCTTTTCTTACCATTCATTTGAATAACCACCACTTGAGATTGCTGTTCTTCAATTGGTCTTGACTGATCCTCGTCATCAAATGTCTGGTTAACCCATCGCAAGTCGTCGTGAGACGACTGTGCGGTTTCTACTGGAAGAATTTGTTACTGAGTCGGTGCCACTAGGTTGTTGTACGTTCTAGTATAAAAAATGATTTAGGGGAGATTAGTTGGGTCTACATAAAGAGAGGAAGGGTTCTAGAAGTAAGTGAATCTTCACGGACTGTACACTACGCTGTTCTAAAAGACAATACAAGTATTACTTACGGCCGATGCTCATCCCGCTCATCCATAAAAGCCATAGCAGAAAAATATAGCCACTCTGGCTTCCAATCGGCTGGTGCGCCAGTTGGCGGTGTTTTCTTTTTCTGTTTAGAATACTCGTCGCAAAGGTTCTTCCATCTGGACTTGCAAACTTCCCCTAAACGAAAAAGATCGATGAGAGACCTGGTGCGTTTGCCATACAGTACAGCCGACCTCGTCTTGCAATTCTCACAAGAACATCCGAATTGTCAGATACACATATCCTGTGCTGTGTGTACATATCCTGTCCTGCCCTTTGTCTGGGGAGCAAACAGCAAAAGCGCCCCGGTTTCTTCCTTTTTATCGGGAGGGTAACAAGAAAAAGAATTCCACTATACTTACAAGTCGTATCGAAACCACAACTTTCCAAAATTTCTTTCGCCACTAGCTCAAAATTTCTTTTGATCATAAATTGGTCTTTGTGATTCGGATGCGCTTTTTGCCATATTAAAAGACGGGGTCGAACTGACTCGATCAGACAAAACTTCCATTCCTCGCCACGCTCGGCGGCCACTGAAACAAAATCATTCGATAATAAAGCGACGATATACAAGAAGCGAATTTCTCAAACCGTCGTACTTTTCGATAAAAGTTAAGAGAATAGATTACGGCGACCTTTTTTCTAGACTTTTTTGGTTTCTTAACAAAAAATCAATTAGATTCGAGACTTCACGCGCGTGCGTGATTGATCCAGGAAAAGTCAATTTTAGTCCGCACGCCACGCACCGCGTTCACGCCTAGCGTTCACGCGACCATCACGCGAGCCCAACTTTTTCGACCAGCATACTTCGACGCGGCGCGTGGCGTGGCCGCGTGATCACGTGACCGACCGCCACGCGCTCACGCCACGCACGCACGCCCGCACGCGTCCACGCGCCTAGTATGCAGGAGCCTTAAGACTGCTAGAATTGTGCATGTACTTTTTCGAAATCAAGACGATACATTACAGCTGCTCGAACGGCATTCCAATGATTTTTTGGAACAGCGATAGCTTCAGATATGCGCTTGATTTCTCTGGTATCTTTTGCTGCCATTATTAGCTTCGAGGATTCGAAATCGTGTCCGCAACGTGATTTCCCATATTGATACACTTGTTTAACGGATGAGTACTGAACATCATTCAACTCAATTTTCGCTGGATAAAAATGCGAAAATGCATGCTCCTCGCCTCGATAAAATATTGTGGCTATTGCTGCTTACATACACCTAAATAAGGTTTTCGCTGTAAGACTTGGATTCAATGAATGACCTCCAGGCGCGCACGCGTTGTTAGACCTAACCACACACCTGCGGACTTTTTCAAGGCTACAGGTTTTCTTGTTTCCTTTTTGATTTATACTGTAGTTAGCTAGTGCCATATTGAAACATGCTACGATTCATGAAATTTTCAAAGCATCATGCGACCACACTTGGCCGAAAATTACCCTGTGTGCATTAGCATTCCAAACACGCAAGAGTATTTAGTTGTCTTTTAAAATTTAAAAATGCTCTTTCAAGCTGCTTGTGAAGGTAGTTTTTGGTTCCACTCAGCACCACGTGGCGGTGGTGGTCATAGCTGAGCCCACCCACTAATTGCATACCAGGTGGGGAGCGAGCTCCAGCCTATGTGTTCGACTCGCGGGCCGGTAAATCATTTCGTGTGAAATGTGTCCCTTCACCCTCGAGTGCGCATAAGCGTTTGGTGATGTGGTAAAACATGAACATGAACATGAACATGTGAACAGCATCCTTCATTGAGTTACTAGAATTTCACTGCCCAGAAGAACGCTGTTGCAAATAAGCTCTTTCGGTATGCAAACTAACAACAGCACCCTTCTTTGAGCTACTGGAATTTCGCTGTCAAGAGAAGCGCTGTTGCTAAATAAAAAATTTGGCTCACCCCTTTTAGAAATACCTTAACAACAAACAGCCACATTATACCGAAATTTCATCGCAGTGTCATTCAATCACAATGCAGACATTTTTCTTTTTTTAGAATTTTCTTGAAATTCTCTTGCTTTTTAGGGAATTTTTTGTTTTTTCGGTTTTTGTTTTAGGAACATGGCAAAGCGTGAACGATGTACCACCAAATCAAGTTGCTCGAAAGTGCACCCAAACAGAATCGAGGAGCTAAGTTTGAAAAGGTTTGCAATAGTGAGAATCACTCGCTTTACTCAGATCAGGCTGGAGGCAATTTTTTGTGTTTCAGATCTTTCAAAATTATTTTCACTTTGAACCATTGTGACGCAAGGAGTGCACATTTCCTACTGTACATCCATCTACGCTACAATACACACATACGCTACACTAAAAAGAAGCTCTTACCTAACATTTGATTTAGCAAGAGAAGCACAAGCTCGGCAGGACACTTACAGGACGCAGACAGGATATTTCTGGGCATATACACCAGACTGTATCGTTGAGCGGATACAGTAATTTTCAGTCACGGGGCAGTAAAAGAATGAAGCGAGGCAGGGCGGCAGCAACATTTGTTCAAGCAGAGCATCAGTTACAGTTCGTGAGCACACTCAGATATTCATACCCGTAAGTCTAAAAACAGCACGCTAATAAGCACATATCAACAAAGCATAAATAAAAAAGGTATTTGAGAAGTGTTCAAACTTTTTTCTGAAATCAAAAACTGAAATGAGTCCTCGATTTATGGAAATTTCTTGACAGCTGACTGTATGGAAATACAGGCAAAAATTGGATTAACTTGCAGACCTTTAGCATACTGGGCATTCTGGAACAATGATTTGGTGGCTGCCTCCTTGCATTGAGTACTTTTTAAAATTAAAAGATACTGATATGAAGACCTGCTGGAATTTTGGACGTTTTTTTTCTAATAGCATGAGGTACACATTTTTTAAATCACCCGGAAAATCATCATACTGCAAAACGTGATAATCGCAAAGGACCCATCCCCGTTCAGTTCGGACCAAAGCCTTGTAATGGCCAGAGATCATGGCTGCACCAAAATGGAAAACTAAAGCTGTGGCTTTGAACTTGGCGTTTCCAATCGTAATTTCATTTGGATCACATCCAGGAATACCGCGATTGTCAAAGCCCCCTTTCAGTTTGGCGCGTCACGAGAATCAGAAGCTGATCAGGCAGATGAACAGAATCGAACGAATTTTGTACAGACTGCTGATGGGAAACATGGCAAGAAGCAGTTTCGCCAGACCCCCATACCCGTAATTGCTCTTGGAAGGTACGACCTGAGCGCGGGTCAAACACCAAGAAACAAGACAATTTAGTTTGATCGCCGAATTGATTCTGCCTGCACCTAGCAGTCATGCATCGACGTCGACAAGTGAATCAGAACAAGTCTACCAGCATTACCCTCTGCAGAATTTTTTCAACAAATTCTCGGGCGCATTGTTGGCCAGTAAGAAAGGGCGCACCTACGCTTTTTCGAACCGACGTCGCACTTAATTGTCGTGTAATTAATTGTCGCTTCTCTTCGCTGATGACACATCACTGTTGGCTCCACTGAAACGGCTTAAAGATGCTGAATCAGTTCTACAGCTTGCAATAGATTTCATCCAGTCGAGATTCCTGTCTGTGGGTCTGCACTTGAATCCTTTAAAATGTATGTAAAGTGGTCGTAATTCGATATTCACTATTGATATATTCACTATTGACGGCATGGTACTGGACGTTGCAATGGGCAATAGGATTGTGAGGGGCCAAGCTGGTTGGCTTGTAGGGGGTCCGAGCTAGTCTCTGTCCAAGGTTAGAGCTTGGGGTAGTAAGCAGCTCCAATCCCGCCCTTAAGTGGGGAGCGGGATATACAGGAGGCTTGTAGCGGGTCCGAGCTGGACTCTGTCCCAGGCAAAATGCTTGGGGTAGTAACCACTTTTAAAGCTGCCTCCAAGTAGGGAGACACCAGCGTGCCTGGATGATAATGGGGGAGAACGGGGGACTCCTTTCTAGCTAGTGTTTCAGAAGCAGTTTCGATTCTCTTTTGGTTTGGGTGAGTCATTCAGAGCTGGAAAGGCCAGCGGTGGACTTAGCAGCAGTCGATATTTTTGAGGAGATTCTGCGTAATGAACTTTTAAAAAGGTGATGGAAAGATCTTGGACCAAATTAATTTGACTGTGACAACCGTTGAAGTGAAGTAAATCCAGGCCCACATAATTTTGTCGCCTCGCTTTGAAATCCATCCGAGCGGATCGAAAAAGATGCTTGAACTCACAGTGCGTACAATTGTTTGACCGCTCGCATCCATAGGTTGCTTCCGTTGTAGTTGATCTAAAATTACCGCGCTGCTTTCCGCTGCTGCCAAGACATCATTCAGACTGATTTGTTCACGGATCTCTCTCAACGAGTACATCTCCATGGGCACATGAATAATCTCTTAAATCTTGCAAAGCCGCCGCTGAGAACGCGCTCACATCAATTGAGTGTAAAGGCCTGGCAAGAACCGTTTAGTATCATTGTGAACTTCTCCAGAAGTGAAATTGTAAAAAAGTGATTTCTTGGGATGTAGCATAATAGGAATTTCTCGTACCAAACCGCATGCAGCAGGTAAT
>JASANH010000645.1:0-15784 GCA_030248295.1 Mesodorylaimus sp. YZB2_4 | reverse complement strand
AGGAATTTGTCGATAATTTGGCGGCTATGTATTTGTTGGAATCGGATTCGCAAGTGGAAAAGGACACGACGCCTGCGCAGAAGATCGAGGCGCAGAAACTGGTCAACCGGATGGTCAAGGATGTTGCGCGTAAAGTGGCGCCAGCCAAGCGGGACGAGTATCGTGAGTATATCAATAAGAATTATGAGGATCAGGTTGCTACCCCTGTTCGACAGGTCTGGGAAAAGGTCCGAGGGGGGTCCACTCCGATCGTAGCCGTTGTCCCACCGGCTGCGGTAACTCGTGCGCCTTCCCAGCCTCAGGCTGAAATCCCTACGCCTAAGCGATCGATATTAGCAGAACTCACAAGTCCAGCTTTGGATTCGCCAACGTTTCGAGAACCAGCGTCCACCGTCGCGACTATCCAGAATCAAGTCCAGGTGGCTCGGTACGAAGAATATATGACTACGCCAGCGAAAGTGGAAGAACAGTCGAGACAGGTTTGCGGTCGATGGGTCAAACAAGCGAAGGATCTCGCGCCTCTGGCGTTTGCGGAAAAACCTCCGAATACTCCTCGCCTGACTGGATCCCGCACCGATGCGCATAGGGCGGCGTGTGCTTATTATGTCAATCAGTATTGGAAATGGGACGAACGGGAACCAGTTGAATTTGGATGCGCAAGGGCTCATGTGGCTAATGCTATCGCCCTTCTGGGGCTCCATCCGTTTCCGTCTCGCAGAGTGGTTATCAATTATGGCAAAACTCCTATGGCGGCATTCGATCCCGCGTGGCAAGCGATTATGGACAAGTTTAGTGATGCAGGCGTATGTTCGGTCGATATGGAAACGTGGAATTTTGGTAACGATTTTTATGTGATTAAGGATGCCAAGGATCAGTCCGTGGTTGATTTCGAAATCCTGCGGGGAACCACAGTCCGTGCCGTCTTTGAAGACCTGAAATTGAAGAAGTTGTCGCAGTGGGTCCGGGAATCGATCATCCCGGATCAGTTGTCCAAGATTCGTAAAGCATCGCCGCAGGCCTCTATCCAATTCGGCCCGTTTGTGCGTCTCATCGTTATGTACAATCAAAGGAACGAATTCATTTTTCTCGATGTGTTGCAGCAGCAGGGTTTCCCGCCTCTGGTGGTTGCGTTTATGACGGATCCTAAGAAACCAAAACTCGTGTTTCGAGGAGTTCACCAATAAGTCAAAGCCTTCGTCAACGCAACTGGGGAATGGGTGCCCGCGCAAGGATTCAGTGGATGGGGAGTGCACGATGTTAGCTGTCACGAAAACCGTAAGTTGCCCGGGGCGCAGCACGATGATGACAACAAGTTGGGATGGATCCTCAATAATTGCGATACGCAGTCAACAATGCCGCCGGTATCGGCCCTGGAGGCCTTCCGTTTCTGGATGAGGTCGGAGGCGCCACTACACAAACCAGGGTCGGCGAAGGCGTTCATGTCCATGTTCTTTCGAATCGAGTATGACGATTTCACGAAATCAGTTGACTGGCTGGCATTGCGAGGACGTCCCGACGCTCGGCGTCCTTTTCAGTTTACTTCCGATCAGATTCGTTACTGCTGCTTGAATGCACAGACTCCGTTATTCATGTTTCTTGTTTTGTCGGTATTTGCGTCGCGCTTGTACACGACTCGGTTTATGCCTCAAACGTTATTGGATGCGACGGCTGAGCTGCGGAAGAAGTTCAAACAGCATTTGGCGGATGCCTTGCTGGTGCCTACCTATCGGTCGCCCTTCTCGTCACTCGGTGACAATTCCTCCTGCACTGCGTGTAACGAGCCGAAATGCATTATTGCGCGGTCAGAAGCTGATTGATTGCAGCAAGTTCAAGACATTATCAAATTTCAGTCGTTATTGCCATTGTTGCCATCGGCGCCGCCAGGCGGGTGGTATGCTCCCGACCAGCAGGATGTCAAGTCGTTGGGGTTAGCCGATCGTTCAAGTCATTCGCACGATATTGTGATCTATGATGAAGGTGAGTGGGAGGATGATCCCTGGCCTCTGGTCGTGTCGGCGGAGGAGTCGCAGGACGCTGCCGAGTTCGATTACGACGATGCGTACGCTGCGTTTTATGACGAAGAGGAGGAATTGTGTCGAGCGATCGGGGAATCGATTTTGGAACAACAACGATTGGACGTAGCAGCGGCGCAGCAAGCACAAGCAGCGGTTCCGCCGACGCACCCACGGGACTATTAGGACACGGACGTAAGGATGCATAGAATCTTTGCGGGACTGTTGGTCGATTTCTCTCGGGCGGAGGTCCAAGACACGTACGACCATATTCGTAAAAAAGATCAGGGCCACATCCAGGTTGACCTCCCTCCGGGTGCTCATCAATATCAGACGCCGCTTTTGGGACCCGAGGAACAGCCCTATTCGTTTTCGACGGATCCAATCGAATATTTTATTCAACGCTTGCGCCATGTGATGACTCACGGAATCGATCCATTGGACGGCGAGTATTATTCAATCTACTTACCGGCCCAGTGGCCTCAGCCGAATCAAGTCGCACAGCTGCGATACCTCGTCACGGCGCCCTCTCGGTGGATTCTGATTCCGCGGCTGGAATGGCCCGATCTGCGGATGATGAAGGCGATCAAGTACGTGTGGAGATGGGTGGAACGGCAGTTTGTGGATTTTTTGTGGTTGGGGCAAGCAAGAACGACAGTCAAGGATTTCAAGGACGCCCAGGTTGTCACAGGTAATCGTTTGATTAAAAAATACAATCATCGTGAAATCGCTGCGTGGGCCCAGGATCCGGGACTCACTAATGACCAGCAGTGGCTGCTTTTCATTTTTACGTTTCGAAAGGCGATTCATCATTTTCGGCCACGAACGGAAGGCGACGTGTACCTGCTGTCGGCGAGCAATCGGGCGTATACGCAGTTCGATGCTGCTAAGATGTTGACGGATCCAGTGGCGCAGAAAGCGGCCTTCCAGAGCGTTCGGCAGTTCGTCGTCAATGGTATCGCCAAAATGGCTCTTTCGTACCCTGACGATAACGCGGACAAGTTGAAGAAATTGAAGGTCAAGATTGATGAAAAGTTGCTCATTTACAACCCGAATGCACCGCAGGTTCTGGTTATTGTGCCTGTTACGACGACCATACCGGCCAGTGGGCCTTCGGCTGCGGCTGCGGGGTTGGTGACCACAGCTGCGACCACGCAACAAACCGTAACAGTGCAATCGTCGGCGGCTCCGGGTGCGTCTATCCTGGCTCAGCTGGAGGGGTTGTTGAATCAGCGGGTAGAATGGGAACCTACGTTTGCGGAACCACCCACGGCCACGGATATTATTCGACGTCAACGCGTAAGTGGTATTGTTCCAGCGCCAAACCGTCGGCCATTGCAGTTGGAAATGGTCGCAAAGCATATTGAGTTGCGGCGGTTGTCGCCCGATTTCGCCATCGTCATCCAAGCGGACAGTTGGAACCAGGAGGTACGCCGTTTCGAGTATCGTTTACGCCTAATTCCAGCAGAATTGTTGCCACCACTCATGTTAGCGGGGGACCCGGGTATGGAGAATATGATCACGTCTTACCCGGAGTACATCAAGGAGTATCGGCGATTGAACCCGCGAGTTGACCCGCAGGTGGATACGATTTCTGAACCTTTGGCGGCCTACGTGCGTAAAATTAGGAGCGAGTCCCAGTACCAATATGGGTGGGAGAGGGACGACGATCGCGCGGCTCGGCTGCAGAGGCAAACGAAGTTGCAAGAACTGGCGAGGCAGGAAGAGGAAGCCCATCGCCGCGAACTGGAAGCAGCGCGTAAAGACGAAGAAGAGCGACGTTGGCGGCAACAGAACGAGTCGGTCTTTAATCGTTTGGGGAACATGCCTACGAATATCCAGATGCTGCGGCCTCGGGATGGTGTGGACGCGGCAGTTACGATCAGCGACGTTCCCCGGCCTCCGGCTGTAACGACCAGTGCGCCACGTTTGCAAAGTGTTGTTACTGTTCCTGTGGGATCAACCGCGGTGCCGACGCAGATTCGGGTTACTGTTCCAGTGGTGCCACGGCCGCCACGTCCTGCGGTGGTCGAATCGTCGCCGCCAGTGAGTACTGTGACATCAGCGCAACTGGATTTACGTATTCATGCATTCAATCGGCAGTATTTGACGAATTTATTGGGTCCGGTTTATTTCCGTGTTATGGAACGAAAATTTCAATGGTGGCATTTGACTGAGGATGAGCAAATCGCGTATCGTCTCTTCGCGGACAAGCCGCATCCGCACGATTTTTGAAGGGATTATCCGTTGCCGCTCAAAATACCGATCGAGGCATTGAAGATGATGACTGTGGGGTTGCAGGACGCTTCCGCGATTGTGCAACGCTTCCAGGAGCTGTTGAAGCCGGCTGAGAACGTTTCGGAGTCCAGCATCCGTCCTGTACCGCCGCTCAGTGGCATATCACCGATGCCAGCGCAAGAACCGACAGTTGCAATGGATGTTGATGCTCCGATACCGACGATCGAACCGACCTTGATCGTCCCAGTGCCGGCTCAATTTGCCGACACGGAGCCGGTTGAAGAATCAATTATTTTCGATTTCGATCAAGTATCGATGGCGTCGCGTGTGTCAACGCCGACGCCGACGCCTATGGATATGCAAAATTAGTGGAACTATCGGATTTGGGAATTTTTGTCGTCTGTTGAAAAAAATTTATATCGTTTTTGGAGTTGTGTGAATATCGAGAGAGAGCTTTTATGGTACGTTTGTCTTTTGGGGTTATTTCGTTTTCATGTTTTGGGCCACCGAGGCGTTTTTATGCCCAGTTTTTTTCACCTTTTTTTTGGAAGTATCGGGTGTGTACGTAGTCTTAGCCCTTACGAGGGATATATCATATTTTGATAGGCTTCTGGCGAGTCGTAGTTTTCGGTCCTTGGGGCCTTGACCATATCATATCCTATCGTATCATGTATATTCGTGTGCGTCATACTATATCTCGTATCTTATCAGCTGCATAAGGGAACCCTCGTGTAGTGAGGGATATAGTGTTGAGTATTTTTGTGGACTTGGCCAGGGTGTGTGAGTTTTTGTAGAAGTGTTGCGTTTGTGTCGATTGGATTAATTCGGATCTGGACTATCTGAGCTCAGCTCATCGGGTGGTGTTTGGTATCCATGGCAGTGATTACGTATCAGGAGTCTTATCCGAAGCTTTATCGGCGGCGTTCGATTATTAGTCGGTGAGATTGGATGGACAGTGGGAGTCCATTGGGTTTTGGCAAGATAGCCAATGTGAGGGATATAGTGTTCGATATATCGTGCCATTAGGTCTTCTATGCCTGTCATCGACACTGCCCTGCTATGTTGCGTTTTTTGGTGATACGTGCCCTGCCTATTTGTCCGCCTAGTCTCTCGTCGCTCTGCGGCCACGCCTTGCCTCTTTGTCTGGCTGACTTCCTGTCTGGTGCCTTGCCGGCTCGGTGTGCCTAGTCTGCTCAGTCGTGTTGTGTGTGTTGCCCCGTGTGGTTGCTCAGTAAACATCTCTCTCGCATTGGCTTGTCTTATCGAGGAACGGGAGATCGTCGTCCTAAGGTTAGCTACGCCGATTTCACCAGCGTAGAGTAGTCACGGAGAGAGATTTCTGTGAATGCTGATCCACTATCCATAGTGCCTTAGCGTGGGTATCCCATAATGGCTATTCACTATGGGGTTTTTTTTCGTGGCCCCTCGGTGTTGTGTAGTTTTGAAAGGGAGCATTACCCGTCTTATGTTTGTGACAGCAACCCAATGTCTGGGTTGATCAATTTCTGAGCGTGCGGTGTTAGTTGTTTAATCAGAATCTCCCCTATCGACGGATGTCTGGGGTCACTGGCAGTCCTACAGCAATTTAGTCCCGCGATAATCTGAGTTCATTATCCAGGCGAGAACTGGTGGTTGTTCGGTCGCAGGTGTTCCTGCGCAGGTTTCTGATTCGTGCGTTTGCACAAGTACCCCTCTCCATCGGAGATACCCACAAAAAGGAGTCCCGCGATAATCAGTATCGGTAGTAGGGAGTTAATTATCAGCTGCAATGGGCCCTTCAGCAATACGTTCACGCCATCAGCGGCTCCCCTTACGGTACCTGTGAAAAACCGAGCGAGCCCATCACTGGCCCCTCTATAAACATTTCTGATACCATTGCCTAAGTCGGATAGGCTATCGTACACCGTTTTTGGATCCCACGACATCGCCGCTGTATATTGCATCACCCTATCTAGTCTGGCTTCGAGATGCATTGTACGATAAGTGTAGTGCTGCAGCATCTGCAGGGATGTCCCCACACTGGTCAATTCATGTTTGAACAGCGCTGGTTGGTCAAACGAGAACGGCTTTAGGTTATTTTGGGCTTGGACCGAGTATGGTAGCGATAACACGAACACAGTGCCGTTTGCACTGACCCAGGTACTGTTTGTTTTATGCATCCCAGCAATATGATGGTGGCATGGAACTGGCAAGGCCTCCGCGGTTAGGTCTTTACTCCCAGGTACTACAAACATGATTTCTCCGTCGACCTCAACTGGCAGCTCGGTGTAACACGTGTTCGCAACCTTGTAGTCCCAAAAGAAAGTAGAAATATTAGCTGGCCTACACTGCCAGATCATCAGGGCCTCTCCCGCAAAACGGGCATGTATATCACTCCGTTGTAATAAGGCGCGGGCCCCAAGAGTGGGGTCCAGCCGTAACAGCTGCCAGATAACCATGAGATGGCTTTGGGCTAAGTGGCATAGTTGAAGCCACACGTTACGGAACAGCGACTGACTCATTTGCAGCAGTGTCAGTTCAAGATACTGCAACTTTCCATTGACGGGATCATTTTGATACACAGAACCGTCTATGTCTGATGCATGTAATTTGTGCGTAAGTGTTCTGCTCTGCTCATCGTAAGTTGGGAGGGATCCCTAATCGTGCGGTAGCCTCAGGAAGATACCTTGCTTCGTTTGGTGCAAATTTATTCCGCATATATGTAATTCGCTCGTCAAGGTCAAAGCGCTTTGCAAAGCGTCAATTACAACAAATTGATCCCGTATTGTGGCATTGTAAACACCCTTACGCGTCAACCAACAGTCAAGAGCAATCTTGTCATCGTCCCAAATTACAATCGATTCACGCGACGTGCAGTGAATTTCTCCGAGGCATTCAGATACGTCTCCAAGGTCTGATATCCGCGTGGTTTGGTCAGGTGCCGCCACTGAGCCGAGCTCTAAGAGGAAATTGGACGTGGTGTAAACATGAGTGTAGCAGCACCACTTAAAAGGCGGGTCAACGGTATTATTGCTAGACCAGACCCCTTCCTGTATCTGCACTAGGGGGTGGTCGTAGTAAGTATGGTTTGCCCACGCTGTTCGGCAATCTGCCTCAGGGACAGGTATGTGTATGGTTTCGTCAAATAAGACACTTTTGGAGCCCAGAAAGCCCACGTAAGTATGGACAGTTCGGGTATGCAATGAGCATCGTGCCGCCTCTGTACGGACAGGATCTGACTTCAGAGTCCATACTTCAAGTATGACCTCGTGTGATGGGGTGGTAAAATTGTCTGGGATCACGCACATTGTGGAAGTGGGTATGTCCACCGCAAACCCTCTCCTGCCTTCTCCACAGATATAGTATGTCTCGGTCATGGTAGGGCACACCCAGAGGCCCATGAGTATCAACAGAAGCCAATACCGCATATTATAGGTCAAAGTGAGTACATACCATTGGTCCGTTTTGCTCCGCCCTGAGCAGTTTCGGTCTTTCTCCGAGTCTCGAACATCTGTCCCTGCCTCTGCCTCGATTACCAGCGTGCCGTCCAAGTGTGACTTGTCATTCTCTTCGAAGTCCCCGTATTTCATTGCGTACTCCTCCACAATCTTTTCGCAGATCGTACTGGTGCTTGGGTGAATGCCTGGGTTGGCTTGCGCGATATCGCACAAAAGTCTGTACACTTCGCCGATTTTTGTGTCTGGTGCCTTGCTCAAGCGAATAAGCAGTTGATTCAAGTCTGGCTTTTGGTCCTGTTTGACTACGTGGTCCTCGTCGACCATGGTGAGAATCATCTCTTCCCAGTTGTCCATCGGGGGTTTGGTTGGTGAGGTGGCTGCGTCCCGTTTTGACATGACCACCTTGATTGGAGACGTGGCTGTACTGGTCATTCCCTGGTGGCTCGCCACGTGATGTCCGAATGCTTGGTCGTACTTCCTTTTTGCTACGACGATCCGCTTCGGACTAAGTTCTGGGTCGTTTTCGATTTCGTTGTCAGCCAAGTTGTCCATCATCATGGATGATGGAGAACGGTTGTCGCGCGTCGTTTTCCTTCTCGGGCAGTCCCGTGCGATATGCTCGATACTCCCACAGTCGAAGCATGCCTTTGGTGCTTTCGGTATGAATGGTGCAGCACGCGCATTCAGGCCGATCTCCTTATCAGCTTTCGGCCCCATCGAACGGCAAATATCGGCCGTATGTCCTCGCTTTTTGCACAGTTGACACGTGTCCAAGTTTTTAGGCATGGCGGCCAGTGCGCCTAAACTCTCACGGCGTTTCCGTCCGCAATCCATGTCGTAGTGGTTGTTGTACACGAATCCGCGATCTCGACAATGCGTGCATATCGGTCCAGTGAGGGTACAGTCGCTTGAGCGTCCCGCTGGGCGACTGCGACTCCGATTGCGCTGGTGATCTAGATCTCGTTGCATGTTTCGTGCCCTGTCGCTTACCTGCAACAGTTCAGTAAATGTAGTAAGGAAATTCGTCATATCTGGTTCCTTTGCTACATGGGTCGTCTTATCCGCGAACGCGCCTGCTTGGGCCAAGACCCCGTTAGGTGCCCACAACTCCATCTGCATCGCGCGTCTGACAAAATCGTCCAAACTCGGATTAGGTAATTCAGAGCTGGCTACGTGCTGTCTCAGTGTGGGTGACGCCAGTCCTCTTAGGAACTGAGATTTGGTGAACCTCTCTCGTTCTGCATTCGTAGCATTGTGGAAAGCTTGCCGCGCTAGGTCCTTCAAAGCGGTAGCGAAAGTATCGGGGCTTTCCTCAGGTTTTTGCACTCGATTGAAGAATGCTAGCTCGCGTAAGGCAGCGTTCCTTTCTTCTGGAAAGCGTGCCTTCATCGCGTTTTCATAGTAAGTCCAGTCAGTGGCTTGAGCTGGAGTAGCCGTGGCTCGCAGCTCATCGAATGCGGCTCGCGCTGAGCCAGTCAACAACATCTGTAGATTCTCGATTTTTCCAACCGCGCTCAGTTGAGTTCTGTTCGAGAAGTGCTCGAATTCGCGTAACCACTCAGTCAGGCTCTCCGTCACTGATCCTGAGTAAGTTTGCGGAACACGCGCCAAAGCTAGCAATTGGGCCATCGGGTTTACTGGCTCCATGTTTGCTGGTGGTGCAGCTGGTTGCTGCAATGCAAGAGCAGCTAAGGTTTCTTGGGCCGCCTGTCTGGCCACGCTCATCAGTGCCTGGTCAATCACTGCTGCTTGTGGGCCCGGTGGGTCCCCACTCCCAGGGTTCACCATCCGCAATATGATTTTCCTATTCCTGGTTATCCGAATATCACTAGTACTGAGCAAAGCCTCTGTTTGTGCTCTTCGCTCAATATCGTTAAATAGTTCCGTTTCGGTTGCCGTTTTCCGGGTAAGTTTGGAAGACACCTAATCCTAGTGTTTGTCAGTTAGGTACAGTAAATAGCCGTAATCCAGAGAAATCAGACGATACTGCAGTCAGCTTTCTTGTAGCTAATCGGTTACTAGAAAGGGCGATACCTTTCACTAGTATTGTCGCTCTGACCAACCAGGCCGATACCTGCAGTTGATGTCCAGAGTCGTGTCCAATAAAACTATCAACCCGACCAGAAGTGCAAGGGGTATCTCGCACTCCTGCCAAGCTCGCCAAATGTAACGCCCCTTCTCTGTCAAGCAAGGGCCGCTACGGAAAAAGACCAAAGAGAACTTCCCTTGAAGTCCGTTTATTCGTCCGCTCTCAGCCAGAGCATCACCCAAAAAGCGCCTAAATCACCCAAAAACACTCCTTATATAGGCGCAGCACACCACGAGCACTAAAGTACATTCGTACAGTCAGCACTAAACCTGTTCGCACATTCTAGTCGAGTGGTCAATCAACGACCACTCCATATCTAAAGGATAAACACCCAAACAAATACACACGAAGATGAGCAGAGAGGCTAAACAATCAACGCCCCTCCGCCCAAACACACATGCCGGCTTATCTTATCTTTCGCTTCCTCTTACGACCATTACATTACAACACACAAGCGACTGAAGAGTGAAAGCAACCTGCACGTAGAATGTAAAATTCAGACAGTGAACTCGGTTTTTCTCTTGACACACAGGTCTTTTGACCGTCACGTGCTAGACGTATCCTTATTGGCTGAGGAGCCAGCTTTCCTTATACAACACGGCTATTTAAAACCTTTGTCACCTCTGTCTTCGCATAACAGAAATGGCGTTTCTAACACGTGGCGGAGTTCTTCCTCAGAGGCTGAACTGGTATTTAGTGATTGTTGTGGGATGCCTGTTTTGTTTCAGCTGCTTTATTAATTCAAGAAGCAAGAACGAGGAATAATTCAAGCGAAAGCCATGTTGTTTTGAATGCAAATGCCCATCCAAACCATACGTCGTTTCCTGAAGTCTGCACAGCAGTATCAAAGCGTCTAAAGATATGTGGCTATTCTATTATGATAGAGGAGCTTGAGTCGAACTCCTACCAGCAACAGCTATGCCACGAGTTTTCTGGTTATTCGGATGTTCTTACATTCCACATTATGATGAATCACTGCGCGATGAGGTTCAATGTGTCGAATTCCTGCCCTGCACGTACGGTAATTACAGGCAGAGAGGGCATGAGAACTTTCATTTGGTCGCTGGTAAAAAGAGATGCATCCATCATTGTCAGTTCCTTTTTTCGTATTGACCAGCAAGATGCCCCTTCAAAAGTGTTTGTCATCTTGAACTCGCTGTGTGCATTATCTCTTAAATAGCTGATGTATGCGTTCAGTATTTTGCTGGTCGTTTAATTGAAGGTCAACTGTCTAGTTTCGTGCATCTTCGTGATCATCAATCAAAGGTCAACTGTCTCATGCATAGCGAGACTAAATATTCGCAAATACGCATGTGCGTGGTGTACTGCGGAAAAACACCTGAGGGCAGAATAACAAAAAGCCTGTGCTGAAGATTTTAAGAAAACGGCCACAAAATACAGTGCAAATCGTGATCCACAGGGATCTCACTAGCGCATAAAACTTGATTGAAAAGGGCACATTGTACCTACTGCAAATAAGTCCATACTTCTTGCACTTCCTACTATGTCTATGTGTTTGCGTATAATTTTGTTTTTCCGTAGCAGTTACAGCATATACATACTAAACCACTGCTGTTGGCTGCCGCCCCCCCCCCCCCCAATACTTTTCCAGTTGATATTTTTGTCGTCTTTCCAACTCATAATGGCTGTAACGATGTAAACACATACTTTTGTTTTCAAATTGTCAACTGTGTATGTAAAAAAGGAGGACTCACTCGCCTCGAACAGCAGTTTTGGGACATGAATACGTCATGAAGCCACATAGTGCACTAAGCTCATTCAACCCACAGCCCTTCAACCGCCTTATCTTCAATGAATCTTTTTCTTTTTCTCTTCTTTTCTCCTCCCTTGGTCGCAATTGCATCGACGATTTCTGCTATCGTAGACGTAGAAGTTGCTGCAGGGCTTAGCCGCTCCTTGGATCCGTAGTTTGGTGCGGATGGTAGTATCATGGGGGAGTGGCTCGCGCTGTTGTGGCTGGGGTCGGTTTCAATCGTCTCCAGGTAGAAACGGTACGCTTCCATCTGGCTGTCAATTTGCGCAGCTTGCCTTTGGAGTTGTTGAAAGTTGTCCTCCGACATTTCTAAATACAGCGGGCCTTTCTAGGCACTGACCATCAGCTTGACAGAAGCATTGCCACTCCTGTGCAGAGTGGCTCCATAACTAAGATCGTACACGATGGGCGCCAACTCCTGCACCTCCAAAATGGCAAACAGTTCTGTATCGGTACTTAAGACCATACGCAACTTTTCAAATTGCGATGGGTAGAGAAAAATGTGGCCAGACGCCGATGCATCAGTTATGATTCGATATTGTCGGATGTCAATTATTATACGTGGTCCAAGTACTTTGGGCACTAAATAAACTCCTTCGCCGAGAGAAAACATCTTGAGCTTCGGAGACGCCATGACATACAGTAGAGGGGGAAAGAGGGATAAGGCTGCTGATTGCGCCGCACCACAGAATTTCGAGGATAGGTCTGGGGGGGGGAGTTCTTATTTCTCCTCAAGTTAGAAAGACCACCCGAAAATAACACCCACTCGCGATAACTGGCTCACAACACCAATCATAAGTAAGTTACCCCCTCGAATCACCGCCTCTTTCGGGCGCTCAAGCCAATAAAAAACGAGGCTGCGCCCCCTCCCCCAAAAAAGAAGCATCCTGTCCCATTCTCCCCCCCCCCTCCACGCATCTAACAGTTGGTTCCTTAGGACAAGCGTTTGACAGAGCAAAAAATCCTGCGAGATCAGTGGGATATTTCTTTTCATCATGACCTCGTTACAGCATTTGGATTTACCTAAACTTCAACAGCTAGTGAATAGTAATGTATGGAAGGATTTCCCAGCACTACTTGGTGATATTCACGATCTTTATACTGGACTTAGTGCTAGTGATCGCGCTATTCATTTTGGTAGTGCTGACTTTTTGCATGCTGTCGACCAAATTGGTCGTGGAGAAGAAAGTGGTGGAGAGTCACACTCCAAAGGAGAAAAGCGAGAAGACGATCCTGAGGTGCTAAATATTACTGCGGCAAATTACTACGATTTGCGTCGTATGTTCATGAAGAGCTCAAGACGGTTTGGAGCTAACTATGGTCAATATGATCTTATTTTCAGAAACATTCAAAATGACGAAAATGTGGACGTTATCTTGACTGCAGTACTCTCTGAGGTTTCAGACACAATGAAACTAGATGGACGGAATGACTACTTGCTCGATTTTTTTCTCGATCATCTCGATTAGCACATCCCGATCATAATTCCCCTCATGAATCAAGCTCACTTGTCAGCTGAGCTTCTAGTAAAAAAAATCTGCAGTGTACTCCAAAGCAAGAAATCCTCGACGTTTGACAAAAAGATGACTGTATATTTCACTCGCATAAAATGCCCCTCTGGATGTGGTACTGGTGGTCGTATGCAAAGGAAATATCATACAAATTTGGATGAATATGAAAGAGGAAAGAGAAGCATTTTGAAAATTATAAACAGAGACGACTTATGTTTAGCGAGAGCCGTCGGCACGGCTAAAGCTCGCCTTGATTCTGACAGATATGAAACAATTCGCAAAGAAGACAGAAATGGAAGTACGTTGCAAAGACTT
This sequence comes from Mesodorylaimus sp. YZB2_4, assembly GCA_030248295.1. Lineage (NCBI taxonomy): Eukaryota > Metazoa > Nematoda > Enoplea > Dorylaimida > Dorylaimidae > Mesodorylaimus > Mesodorylaimus sp. YZB2_4. The sequence continues at coordinate 2,408 of JASANH010000645.1, read as the reverse complement.
CGTGCAAAACAATTGATGGTGGAAGCTGGTTTGGGAAAACACGTGGGTGCTTGTGGCCCAAAAGAGTTTTGTGCTCTTTAAGGAGCCCTTAGTCATGAATATCAACTGAAAATTTTCGACAAAGACTTATTCAATTCGCTGATATACAAAGGTCCTGTCGATGCAAAGAAACCTTTTCATATTTGGCTTTGCGATTCACACTTTTCAGTTGTTACTAGCATGACAAGTTTTCTTGAAAAATCCTATTATTGTGAAACCTGTTCCGAAGGATATTCGAAACGTACTGATCATCGGATTTGTCCTGTTCGCTGCACCTACTGCCTTGGAGCAGGAAAATGTACCGTCGAGCGCCCTTTGCGAAAGTGCAATAAATGCAATCGTTTCTTTAAAAGCAAGATATGCTTCCATAACAATATGCGTCAAAACGGTTCTGGCCGTGGAAAATATCCGAGTACTTGCGACCAGATAAAACGATGCGATACATGTCGACAGGAATTTCATGCCAGAAAGGGGCATATTTGTGGCGTTCGGCAGTGCATTACGTGTAAAGTGGATGTTAGCACTGCTGATCATCAATGCTTCATTCAACCTTACAGTGGCAAAACTGCGGAGAGCAACTTTGAAGAGGATCCGTTGGCGGAGATGCAGGAACTTGAAGACGATAGCGAAGACGAGATTCAGGATGAACCAGGATCGAAGAAGCAAAAAAAACTTCCCAGAACAATTTTTATATTTTACGACTTAGAATGCAGGCAGGACGACAAACTGACCGAAGAAGATGGTAGCTGTATTAACCTGCACCATCCCAACCTAATAGTTGCGCATAAGGTGAGAATTTTCTGCATACATGAATAAACAGGCACGTCTTAGTCATTTCAAGCATGTATGTTCGTAAGTCATGTAGATATACTGATATGAGCTACACATTGAGCCCATCAAAAATCCAATCTTATCTTCTATTCTGATTTTTCAAGGTGTGCAGCGAATGCTGCGAATCGACGGAATTATCGCATTGCGAACACTGCGCCGAAAAACGCGAGGTGTTTAAGGAGGATAATGCTCGGACAAATTCTGTGAATGGCTATTTTCGAAGCAGCAGGAAGGAGCTATCGCCAAAGCGCATAACTCAAAAGGCTATGACGGACAGTTTGTTTTCGCGTACTGTTATCGCAATGGCTTGAAGCCAAAGCAAATTATTTCTCGTGGTCTTGGAATAATGTACCTGGAGGTGAATGATTTGCAGCTTAGAGACAGTGATTGTTTCCTCCCGATGCCTCTGTCATCTCTGCCAAGAGCATTAGGCGTAGAAGAGGTCAAGAAAGGTAGGTGCGCCGTTGTGGCGAGCCTTTTCACATCCCTCGCATGCGTGGTAGTCATATGTTTAGCATCCATATTCATTTCAGGATACTTTCCTCACTTGTTCAACAGAAAGGAAAATTGGAACTACGCGGGTGCGTGGCCATTTAGTGAGTATTACCAGCCAGAATACATGAAAGAGAGCTCGAGGAAGCAATTTATGAAATGGCATTAGCAGCAATGTGGGGAGCAGTGCGATTTCCAGAAAGAAATTCTTGCATATTGTGGAAGCGACGTAAGTCGCTATTTTCCGCATACTTCTGGGAGGAATGTGAAAAATTATGCATGTGGTTTTTCCCTTTTTTTAGGTGACTGTCCTAAGGCTCTGCTGCCTAAAATTTTGCCGCATGTTCCTGAATATTGGAAACATTGACCTATTTGCAGTAAGTATCACTATTGCCAGTGCATGCAACAAGTTCTACCGAATGCACCATATGCCGATAAATCGTATTGCTGTTGTACCACATGGTGGCTTTCGCAAAAATGATAGGCAGCCACTGATAGCTCTCGAATGGTTAAAATGGATTGCTTATAAAACCGGTCAACGCATACGCCATGAACTAAATGGAGGGGAGGTCCGAATTGCGCCGTGGAAAGGTGACGCACTATGCGGAGAAACAGTTTATGAATTTTACGGCTGTTATTGGTAAGTATACTCCTGTTTTAAGCATGAGCATGAAAAGCGAAAAAAATATAATGTGTTTATAGGCATGGCTGTCCAAGCTGTATGCCTAATCGGCTGCGCATTACAGCAAATGGTATCTTGAATGCATCAGAAGCATATCAGCAAACCTTAGAACGAAGACGAGCGTTAGAATCAATGAGGTATAAAAGTTGCTTTCCTCTGCATCGGTATATTTTTGTAGGATATTTATATATTTTTAGCTACACAGTTATAGAAAAATGGGAGTGTCAGTTGCAAGCAGAGATAAAAGATGATGAGGAAATGGCTGGGTTTTTTGAAAATGTTAGAATCGTGGGACCTGGATGCTAGAGAGGCATTTTACGGGGGCCGAACAAATGCGACTGTCCTCTACCATAAGGCACGTATT
>JASANH010001228.1:0-15802 GCA_030248295.1 Mesodorylaimus sp. YZB2_4 | reverse complement strand
CGACAGTTACTGTCGCCCCATGAGCGATCAAGCCCCATGGAAATCAAATGCATCATGATTTAGGCTACTTGACATAATTTTTTGATTTGCAAGTTTAATTGGTTCTGTGCACAATAAGATAGGGGATAATAGAAGTCTAGAAACTAAAATACCGCCCCATCAGCGATCAAGCCCCGAATAAGTCAATAGGATCATGATTCAGACTACTCGACGTAACCATGTGATAAGAATATTTTTGTATATTGCCAGTATGATAAGAAAAAAAAACAGGAAAGTCAATCGACAGTTACTGTCGTCTTATGAGCGATCAAGCCTTAAGAAAATCAAACGCATCATGATTTAAGCTACTTGACATAATTTTCTAATTTCTGAGTTTGATTGGTTCTGTGCACTATTAGATAGGAAATAATAAAAGTCTAGAAACTGAAATTCCACCCCATCAGCGATCAAGCCCCGAATAAGTCAATAGGATCATGATTCAGACTACTTGACGTAACCATGTGATAAGAATATTTTTGTTAAGTGCCAGTACAATAATAATGGAAAACAGGGAAGTCAATCGACAGTTACTGTTGTCCCATGAGCGATCAAGCCCTATGGAAATCAAACGCATTATGATTAAAGCTACTTGACATAATTTCTCTAAATTGCAAGTTTCATGGGTTTCGTGTACTATAAGATAGCAAATAATAGAAGTCTAGGAACTGAAATTCTGCCCCATCAGCGATCAAGCCCCGAATCAGTCAATAGGATCAGGATTCAGACGACTTGACGTAACCATGTGATAAGAATATTTCTGTTGAGTGCAAGTATATTAATGGAGGAAAATAGGGGAGTCAATCGACAGTTACTGTCTTCTAATGAGCGATCAAGCCCTTTGGAAATCAAAAGCATCATGATTAGAGCTACTTGACATAATTTTTTAATTCTTGAGTTCCATGGGTTTCGTGTACTATAAGATAGCAAATGATGGAAGTCTGAAATCTGAAATTTCGCCCCCTTAGCGATCAAGCTCCGAATAAGTCAATAGGATCATGATTCAGACTACTCGACGTAACCATGTGATAAGAATATTTTTGTTAAGTGCCAGTATAATAATAAAGGAAAACAGGGAAGTCAATCGACAGTTACTGTCGCCCCATAAGCGATCAAGCCCTATGGAAATCAAATGCATCATGATTCAGGCTACTTGACATAATTTTCTAATTTCTGAGTTTGATTGGTTCTGTGCACTATTAGATAGGAAATAATGAAAGTCTAGAAACTGAAATTCCACCCCATCAGCGATCAAGCCCCGAATAAGTCAATAGGATCATGATTCAGACTACTCGACCTAACCATGTAATGAGTATATTTTTGATGAGTACCAGTATAATAATGAAGCGAAACAGGGAAGTTAATCGACAGTTACTGTTGCCTCATGAGCAATCAAGCCCTGAATGAGTCAATGGGATCATGATTCGAACTACTCGACGTAACCATGTGATAAGTATATTTTTGTTGAGTGCCAGTATGATAATAAAGCAGGAAAGGAAAGTTAATCGACAGTTACTGTCGCCCCATGAGCGATCAAGCCCTATACAAATCAAAGGCATCATGATTCAAGCTACTTGACATAATTTCCTAATCCTAAAGTGTCCATGGTCCATGGCGTCAATGGTTTTCGTGTACTATAAGCCCTATGGAAATCAGAGGCATCATGATTCAAGCTACCTGACATAATTTTCTAATTTTAAAGTTCCATGGGTTCCGTATACTATAAGATGGCGAATAATAGAAGTCTAAAAACTGTAATTCCGCCCTGTAAGCGATCAAGCCCCGAATAAGTCAATGAAATCATGATTCAGACTACTCGACGTAACCATGTGATAAGAATATTTTTGTTAGGTGCCAGTAAAATAATAAAGGAAAACAGAGAAGTCAATCGACAGTTACTATCGTCCAGTGAGCGATCAAGCCCTATGGAAATCAAACGCATCATGATTTAAGCTACTTGACATAATTTTCTAATTTGAAACATTGATTGGTTCTGTGCACTATAATATAGAAAATAATAGAAGTTTAGAAACTGAAATTCCGCCCCATCAGCGCTCAAGCCCCGAATAAGTTAATAGGATCATTATTCAGACTACTCGACGTAACAATGTGATGAGAATATTTTTGTTGAGTGCCAGTACAATAATATAAGGAAACAGGGGAATCAATCGGCAGTTACTGTCGTCCCATGAGCGATCAAGCCCTATGGAAATCAAATGCATCATGATTTAAGCTACTTGACATAATTTTCTAATTTGCAAGTTTCAAGGGTTTCGTGTACTATAAGATAGGAAATAATAGAAGTTTTGAAACTGAAATTCCGCCCCATCAGTGATCAAGCCCCGAATGAGTCAATGGGATCATGATTCAGACTACTTGACGTAACCATGTGATAAGAATATTTCTGTTGAGTGCATGCATATTAATGAAGAAAAACAGGGTAGTCAATCGGCAGTTACTGTCGTCTCATGGGCGATCAAGCCCTATGGAAATCAAAGGCATCATGATTAGAGCTACTTGACATAATTTTCTAATTTGCAACATTGATTGGTTCTGTGCACTATAATATAGAAAATAATAGAAGTTTAGAAACTGGAATTCCGCCCCATCAGCGATCAAGCCCTAAATAAGTCAATAGGATCATGATTCAGACTACTCGACGTAACCATGTGATTAGAATATTTTTGTTAAGTGCCAGTATAATAATGAAGGAAAACAGGGAAGTCAATCGACAGTTACTGTCGTCCCATGAGCGATCAAGCCCTATGGAAATCAAACGCATCATGATTTAAGCTACTTGACATAATTTTCTAATTTGCAAGTTTGATTGGTTCTGTGCACTATAAGATAGGAAATAATAGAAGTTTAGAAACTGAAATCCCGCCCCATCAGCGATCAAGCCCCGAATGAGTCAATGGGATCATGATTCAGACTACTTGACGTAACCATGTGATAAGAATATTTTTGTATATTGCCAGTATAATAATAAAAAAAACGGAGAAGTCAATCGACAGTTACTGTCGCCCCATTAGCGTTGAAGCCCTGGGGAAATCGAAGGCATCATGATCTAAGCTACTTGACATAATTTTCTAATTTGCAAGTTTGATTGGTTCTGTGCACTATAAGATAGAAAATAATAGAAGTCTAGAAACTGAAATTCCGCCCCATCAGCGATCAAGCCCCAAATAAGTCAATAGGATCATGATTCAGACTACTCGACGTAACCATGTGATAAGAATATTTTTGTTAAGTGCCAGTATAATAATAAAGGAAAACAGGGAAGTCAATCGACAGTTACTGTCGTCGCATTAGCGATCTAGCCCTAAGAAAATCAAAGGCATCATGATTTAAGCTATTTGACATAATTTTCTAATTTGCAAGCTTGATTGGTTTTGTGCACAATAAGATTGGGGATAATAGAAGTCTAGAAACTAGAATACCGCCCTATCAGCGATCAAGCCCCGAATAAGTCAATAGGATCATGATTCAGACTACTCGACGTAACCATGTGATAAGAATATTTTTGTTAAGTGCTAGTATAATAATAAAGGAAAACAGGAAAGTCAATCGACAGTTACTGTCGTCCCATGAGCGATCAAGCCCTATGGAAATCAAAGGCATCATGATTAAAACTACTTGACATAATTGTCTAATTTGAAGTTCCATGGGTTCCGTGTACTATAAGATAGCAAATGATGGAAGTCTAGAAACTGAAATTTCGCCCCATCAGCGATCAAGCCCCGAATAAGTCAATAAGATCATGATTCAGACTACTCGACGTATCCATTTGATAAGAATATTTTTGTTAAGTGCCAGTATAATAATAAAGGAAAACAGGGAAGTCAATCGACAGTTACTGTCGTCCCATGAGCGATCAAGCCCTATGGAAATCAAACGCATCATGATTTAAGCTACTTGACATAATTTTCTAATTTGCAAGTTTGATTGGTTCTGTGCACTATAAGATAGCAAAAAATAGAAGTCTAGAAACTGAAATTCTGCCCCATCAGCGATCAAGCCCTGAATAAGTCAATAGGATCATGATTCAGACTACTCGACGTAACCATGTGATAAGAATATTTTTGTTAAGAGCAAGTATAATAATAAAGGAAAACAGGGAGGTCAATCGACAGTTACTGTCGCCCCATGAGCGATCAAGCCCTAAGAAAATAAAAGGCATCATGATTTAAGCTACTCGACATCATTTTCTAATTTGCGAGTTTGATTGGTTCTGTGCACTATAAGATAGGGAATAATGGGAAGTCTAGAAACTGAAATTCCTGCACCCATCAGCGATCAAGCCCCGAATAAGTCAATAGGATCATGATTAATTTCAGTAGCTACTCGTACGTAACCATGTAATGAGTATATTTCCTTGATTGTAGTGCCAGTATAATAATGAGCAAAACAGGGAATTTCGAGGAAGTTTCAGTGGTGTGTGGAATCTTTAATTATGCTGATGCCTACTGGATGTTTTGCAGGTGGGGGGGTGAGGGCTGATGAGGGCAGGGGAATTTAGATTCTAACTTCTACTAATTTGCTATTCTCATATAGTGCACAGAACACAATCAAACTTGCAAATTAGAAAATTATGTCAAGTAGCCTCTAAGATCATGATGCGTTTGATTTGTATCAGGGCTTGATTCGCTCATGGGTGCGACAGTAACTGTCGATTGACCTTCCCTGTTTTCCTTTATTATTATACTGGCACAATAAAGTATAACAGAAATATTCTCCCTATCTAACATAGCTGTTTAAGTCGAGTAGTTTGAATCATGATTGTGTTGGTGGTGGGGGGTGTTTCCTATTGACTTATTCGGGGCTTGATCGCTGATGGGGGCGGAATTTCAGTTTCTAGACTTCTATTATTCCCCTATCTTATAGTGCACCCAGAACCAATAAAAACTTGCAAGATTAGAAAATTATGTCGAGTAGCTTGAATCATGATGCCTTTGATTTGTCTATAGGGCTTGATAGCTCCATGGGGCGACAGTAACTGTCGATTGACTTTCCTGTTTTGCTTTATTATCATACTGGCACTTAACAAAAATATACTTATCACATGGTTACGTCGAGTAGTCTGAATCATGATCCTATTGACTTATTCAGGGCTTGATCGCTAGGGGGGGGGGGGGGGGGGGGGATGGGGCGGAATTTCAGTTTCTAGAACTTCTATTATTTCCTATCTAATAGTGCACAGAACCAATCAGAACTGCAAATTAGAAAATTATGTCAAGTAGCTTAAATCATGATGCGTTTGATTTCCATAGGGCTTGATCGCTTATGGGGCGACAGTAACTGTCGATTAACTTTCCTGTTTTTCTTTATTATTATACTGGCACTTAACAAAAATATTCTTATCACATGGTTACGTCGGGTAGTCTGAATCATGATCCTATTGACTTATTTTGGGCTTGATCGCTGATCGGGCGAAATTTCAGTTTCTAGACTTCTATTATTTTTCATCTTATAGTACACGAAACCCATGGAACTTGAAAATTAAAAAATTATGTCAAGTAGCTCGAATCATGATGCTTTTGATTTCCATAGGGCTTGATCGCTCATGGGACGACAGTAACTGTCGATTGACTTACCTGTTCTCCTTTATTATTGTACTGGCACTCAACAAAAATATTCTTATCACATGGTTACATCAAGAAGTCTGAATCAAGATCCTATTGACTTATTCGGGGCTTGATCGCTGATGGGGCGGAATTTCAGTTTCTAGACTTCTATTATTTTCTATCTTATTGTACACGAAACCCATGAAACTTGCAAATTAAAAAATTATGTCAAGTCTTAAATCATGATGCGTTTGATTTTCATAGGGCTTGATCGCTCATGGGACGACAGAAACTGTCGATTGACTTCCCTGTTTTCCTTCATTATTATACTGGCACTCAACGAGAATATTCTCATCACATGGTTACGTCGAGTAGTCTGAATCATGATCCCATTGACTTATTCGGGGCTTAATCGCTGATGGGGCAGAATTTCAGTTCTTAGACTTCTATTATTTGCTATCTTATAGTGCACATAACCGATCGAACTTGCAAATTAGACTATGATGTCAAGTAGCTTAAATCATGATGCGTTTGATTTCCATAGGGCTTGATCGCTCATGGGACGACAGTAACTGTCGATTGACTTCCCTGTTTTTCTTTATTATTATACTGGCACTTAACAAAAATATTCTTATCACATGGTTACGTCAAGTAGTCTGAATCATGATCCCATTGACTTATTCGGGGCTTGATCGCTGATGGGGCGCAATTTCAGTTTCTAAACTTCTATTATTTCCTATATTATAGTACACGGAACCCATGGAACTTGCAAATCAGAAAATTATGTCAAGTAGCTTTAATCATGATGCGTTTGATTTCCATAGGGCTTGATCGCTCATGGGACGACAGTAACTGTCGATTGACTTCCCTGTTTTCCTTTATTATTATACTGGCACTTAACAAAAATATTCTTATCACATGGTCACGTCGAGTGGCCTGAATTATGATCCTATTGACTTATTCAGGGCTTGATCGCTGATGGGGCGGGATTTCAGTTCCTAAACTTCTATCATTTCCTATCTTATAGTGCACAGAACCAATCAAACTTGAAAATTAGAAAATTATGTCAAGTAGCTTGAATCATGATGTTTTTGATTTCCACAGGGCTTGATCGCTCATGGGACGACAGTAACTGTCGATTGACTTCCCTGTTTTCCTTTATTATTATACTGACACTTGACAAAAATATTCTTATCACATGGTTACGTCGAGTAGTCTGAATCATGATCCCATTGACTCATTCGGGGCTTGATCGCTGATGGGGCGAAATTACAGTTTTCAGACTCCTATTATTTTCTATCTTATAGTGCACAGAACCGATCAAACTTGCAAATTAGAAAATTATGTCAAGTAGCTTAAATCATGATGCCTTTGATTTCCATCGGGCTTGATCGCTCATGAGACGACAGTAACTGTCGATTGACTACCCTGTTTTCCTTCATTAATATACTTGCACTTAACAAAAATATTCTCATCACATTGTTACGTCGAGTAGTCTGAATAATGATCCTATTAACTTATTTGGGGCTTGATCGCTGATGGGTCGGAATTTCAGTTTCTAAACTTCTATTATTTTCTATATTATAGTGCACAGAACCAATCAATGTTGCAAATTAGAAAATTATGTCAAGTAGCTTAAATCATGATGCGTTTGATTTCCATAGGGCTTGATCGCTCACTGGGCGATAGTAACTGTCGATTGACTTCCCTGTTTTCCTTTATTATTGTACTGGCACCCAACAAAAATATTCTTATCACATGGTTACGTCGAGTAGTCTGAATCATGATTTCATTGACTTATTCGGGGCTTGATCGCTTACAGGGCGAAATTTCAGTTTCTAGACTTCCATCATTTGCCATCTTATAGTATACGGAACCCATGGAACTTTAAAATTAGAAAATTATGTCAGGTAGCTTGAATCATGATGCCTTTGATTTCCATAGGGCTTATAGTACACGAAAACCATGGACGCCATGGACCATGGACACTTTAGGATTAGGAAATTATGTCAAGTAGCTTGAATCATGATGCCTTTGATTTGTATAGGGCTTGATCGCTCATGGGGCGACAGTAACTGTCGATTAACTTTCCTTTCCTGCTTTATTATCATACTGGCACTCAACAAAAATATACTTATCACATGGTTACGTCGAGTAGTTCGAATCATGATCCCATTGACTCATTCAGGGCTTGATTGCTCATGAGGCAACAGTAACTGTCGATTGACTTCCCTGTTTTCCTTTATTATTGTACTGGCACCCAACAAAAATATTCTTATCACATGGTTATGTCAAGTAGTCTGAATCATGATCCCATTGACTTATTCGGGGCTCGATCGCGATCGTGGCGGAATATTAGTTTCTGGACTTCTACTATTTTCTATCTCATAGTGCACAAAACCCATAAAACTCGCGAATCAGGAAATTATGTCAAGTAGCTTAAATCATGAGGCCTTTGATTTTCTTAGGGCTTGATCGCTCTTGATGCGACAGTAACTGTCGATTGACTTCCCTGTTTTTCTTTATTATTATACTGGCACTCAACAGAAATATTCTTATCACATGGTTACGTCGAGTAGTCTGAATCATGATCCTATTGACTTATTGGGGGCTTGATTGATGATGGGGCAGAATTTCAGTTCTTAGACTCCTATTATTTGCTATCTTATAGTGCACAGAACCGATCGAACTTGCAAATTAGACAATTATGTCGAGTAGCTTAAATCATGATGCGTTTGATTTTCATAGGGCTTGATCGCTCATGGGACGACAGTAAGTGTTGATTGACTTCCCTGTTTTCCTTCATTATTATACTGGCACTTAACAAAAATATTCTTATCGCATGGTTACGTCGAGTAGTCTGAATCATGATCCCATTGACTTATTTGGGGCTTGATCGCTGATGGGGCGGAATTTCAGTTTCTATACTTCCATTATTTCTCATCTTATAGTGCACAGAACCGATCGAACTTGCAAATTAGACAATTATGTCGAGTAGCTTGAATCATGATGCGTTTGATTTCCATAGGGCTTGATCGCTCATGGGACGACAGTAACTGCCGATTGACTTCCCTGTTTTCCTTTATTATTATACTGGCACTAAACAAAAATATTCTTATCACATGGTTACGTCCACTAGTCTGAATTATTATCCCATTGACTTATTTGGGGCTTGATCGCTGATGGGGCGGAATTTTAGTTTCTAGACTTCTATTATTTCCTATCTTATAGTGCACAGAACCAATCAAACTTGCAAATTAGAAAATTATGTCAAGTAGCTTGAATTATGATGCGTTTGATTGCCATAGGGCTTGATCGCTCATGGGACGACAGTAACTGTCTATTGACTTCCCTGTTTTGCTTTATTTTTATACTGGCACTTAACAAAAATATTTTTATCACATGGTTACGTCGAGTAGTTTGAATCATGATCCCATTGTATTTTTCAGCGCTCGATCGCGATTGTGGCGGAATATTAGTTTCTGGACTTCTACTATTTTCTATCTTATAGTGCACAGAACCAATCAATGTTGCAAATTAGAAAATTATGTCAAGTAGCTTAAATCATGATGCGTTTGATTTCCATAGGGCTTGATCGCTCATGGGACGACAGTAACTGTCTATTGACTTCCCTGTTTTCCTTCATTTATATACTGGCACTTCACAAAAATATTTTTATCACATGGTTACGTCGAGTAGTCTGAATTATGATTCCATTGACTTATTCGGGGCTTGATCGCTAAGGGGGCGAAATTTCAGGTTTCAGACTTCCATCATTTGCTATCTTATAGTACACGAAACCCATGGAACTCAAGAATTAAAAAATTATGTCAAGTAGCTCTAATCATGATGCTTTTGATTTCCAAAGGGCTTGATCGCTCATAAGAAGACAGTAACTGTCGATTGACTCCCCTATTTTCCTTCATTAATATACTTGCACTCAACAGAAATATTCTTATCACATGGTTACGTCAAGTAGTCTGAATCATGATCCTATTGACTGATTCGGGGCTTGATCGCTGATGGGGCAGAATTTCAGTTCCTAGACTTTTATTATTTGCTATCTTATAGTACACGAAACCCATGAAACTTGCAATTTAGAGAAATTATGTCAAGTAGCTTAAATCATAATGCGTTTGATTTCCATAGGGCTTGATCGCTCATGGGACAACAGTAACTGTCGATTGACTTCCCTGTTTTCCATTATTATTGTACTGGCACTTAACAAAAATATTCTTATCACATGGTTACGTCAAGTAGTCTGAATCATGATCCTATTGACTGATTCGGGGCTTGATCGCTGATGGGGCAGAATTTCAGTTCCTAGACTTCTATTATTTGCTATCTTATAGTACACGAAACCCATGAAACTTGCAATTTAGAGAAATTATGTCAAGTAGCTTAAATCATAATGCGTTTGATTTCCATAGGGCTTGATCGCTCATGGGACAACAGTAACTGTCGATTGACTTCCCTGTTTTTCTTTCTTATCATACTGGCAATATACAAAAATATTCTTATCACATGGTTACGTCAAGTAGTCTGAATCATGATCCCATTGACTCATTCGGGGCTTGATCGCTGATGGGGCGAAATTTCAGTTTTTAAACTTCTATTATTCCCTATCTTATAGTGCACGGAACCGATCGGACTTGCAAATTAGAAAATTATGTCAAGTAGCTTAATTCATGATGCATTTGATTTCCATAGGGCTTGATCGCTCATGGGGCGACAGTAACTGTCGATTGACTTCCCTGTTTTCCTTTATTATTATACTAACACTTAACAAAAATATTCTTATCACATGGTTACGTCGAGTAGTCTGAATCATGATCCTATTGACTTATTCGGGGCTTGATCGCTGATGGGGCGGAATTTCAGTTCCTAGACTTCTATTATTTTCTATATTATAGTGCACAGAATCAATCAATGTTGCAAATTAGAAAATTATGTCAAGTAGCTTAAATCATGATGCGTTTGATTTCCATTGGGCTTGATCGCTCACTGGGCGATAGTAACTGTCGATTGACTTCCCTGTTTTCCTCTATTATTATACTTACACTTAGCAAAAATATTCTTATCACATGGTTACGTCGAGTAGTCTGAATCATGATCCTATTGACTTATTCAGGGCTTGATCGCTGATGGGCGGAATTTCAGTTTCTAGACTTCTATTATTTCTTATCTTATAGTGCACAGAACCAATCAAACTTGCAAATTAGAAAATTATGTCAACTAGCTTAAATCATGATGCGTTTGATTTCCATAGGGCTTGATCGCTCATGGGACGACAGTAACTGTCTATTGACTTCCCTGTTTTCCTTTATTATTATACTAGCACTTAACAAAAATATTTTTATCACATGGTTACGTCGAGTAGTCTGAATTATGATCCTATTGACTTATTCTGGGCTTGATCGCTAATGAGGCGAAATTTCAGGTTTTAGACTTTCATCATTTGCTATCTTATAGTACACGAAACCCATGGAACTCAAGAATCAAAAAATTATGTCAAGTAGCTCTAATCATGATGCCTTTGATTTCCATAGGGCTTGATCGCTCATAAGACGACAGTAACTGTCGATTGACTACCCTGTTTTCCTTCATTAATATACTTGCACTTAACAAAAATATTCTTATCACATGGTTACGTCAAGTAGTCTGAATCATGATCCCATTGACTCATTCGGGGCTTGATCACTGATGGGGCGGAATTTCAGTTTCAAAACTTCTATTATTTCCTATCTTATAGTGCACAGAACCCATCTATGTTGCAAATTAGAAAATTATGTCAAGTAGCTTAAATCATGATGCATTTGATTCCCATAGGGCTTGATCGCTCATGGGACGACAGTAACTGCCGATTGATTCCCCTGTTTCCCTTTATTATTGTACTGGCACTTAACAAAAATATTCTCATCAAATTGTTACGTCGAGTAGTCTGAATAATGATCCTATTAACTTATTTGGGGCTTGATCGCTGATGGGTCGGAATTTCAGTTTCTAAACTTCTATTATTTTCTATATTATAGTGCACAGAACCAATCAATGTTGCAAATTAGAAAATTATGTCAGGTAGCTTGAATCATGATGCCTCTGATTTCCATAGGGCTTATAGTACACGAAAACCATGGACGCCATGGACCATGGACACTTTAGGATTAGGAAATTATGTCAAGTAGCTTGAATCATGATGCCTTTGATTTGTATAGGGCTTGATCGCTCATGGGGCGACAGTAACTGTCGATTAACTTTCCTTTCCTGCTTTATTATCATACTGGCACTCAACAAAAATATACTTTAAAATATGATTTTATACTTATCACATGGTTACGTCGAGTAGTTCGAATCATGATCCCATTGACTCATTCAGGGCTTGATTGCTCATGAGGCAACAGTAACTGTCGATTAACTTCCCTGTTTTGCTTCATTATTATACTGGTACTCATCAAAAATATACTCATCACATGGTTAGGTCGAGTAGTTTGAATCATGATCCCATTGTATTACTCGGCGCTCGATTGCGATTGGGGCGGAATATTAGTTTCTAGACTTCTACTATTTCCTATCCAATAGTGCACAGAACCAATCGAACTTAGAAATTGAAAAATTATGTCAAGTAGCTTAAATCATGATGCGTTTGATTTTCTTAAGGCTTGATTGCTCATGGGGCGACAGTAACTGTCGATTGACTTCCCTGTTTTTCTTTCTTATTATACTGGCACTTAACAAAAATATTCTTATCACATGGTTACGTCGAGTAGTCTTAATCATGATCCCATTGACTTATTTGGGGCTTGATCGCTGATGGGGCGGAATTTTAGTTCCAAGACTTCTATTATTTCCTATCTTATAGTGCACAGAACCAATCAAGCTTGCAAATTAGAAAAATATTTCAAGCAGCTCAAATCACGATGGCTTTGATTTTCTTAGGGCTAGATCGCTCATGGGACGACAGTAACTGCCGATTGACTTCCCTGTTTTCCTTTATTATTGTACTGGCACCCAACAAAAATATTCTTATCACATGGTTATGTCAAGTAGTCTGAATCATGATCCCATTGACTTATTCGGGGCTCGATCGCGATTGTGGCGGAATATTAGTTTCTGGACTTCTACTATTTTCTATCTCATAGTGCACAAAACCCATAAAACTCGCGAATCAGGAAATTATGTCAAGTAGCTTAAATCATGAGGCCTTTGATTTTCTTAGGGCTTGATCGCTCTTGATGCGACAGTAACTGTCGATTGACTTCCCTGTTTTTCTTTATTATTATACTGGCACTCAACAGAAATATTCTTATCACATGGTTACGTCGAGTAGTCTGAATCATGATCCTATTGACTTATTGGGGGCTTGATTGATGATGGGGCAGAATTTCAGTTCTTAGACTCCTATTATTTGCTATCTTATAGTGCACAGAACCGATCGAACTTGCAAATTAGACAATTATGTCGAGTAGCTTAAATCATGATGCGTTTGATTTGCATAGGGCTTGATCTCTCATGGGACAACAGTAACTGCCGATTGACTTCCCTGTTTCCCTTTATTACTGTACTGGCACCCAACAAAAATATTTTCATCACATTGTTACGTCGAGTAGTCTTAATCATGATCCCATTGACTCATTTGGGGCTTGATCGCTGATGCGGCGGAATTTTAGTTTCTGGACTTCTACTATTTTCTATCTTATAGTGCACACAACCAATAAAACTTGCAAATCAGGAAATAATGTCAAGTAGCTTAAATCATGATGCCTTCGATTTTGTTTAGGCTTGATCGCTTATGGGGCGACAGTAACTGTCGATTGACTTCCCTGTTTTCCTTTATTATTTTACTGGCACCCAACAAAAATATTCTTATCACATGGTTACGTCCAGTAGTCTGAATTATTATCCCATTGACTTATTTGGGGCTTGATCGCTGATGGGGCGGAATTTCAGTTTCTAGACTTCTATTATTTCCTATCTTATAGTGCACAGAACCAATCAAACTTGCAAATTGGGAAATTATGTCAAGTAGCTTGAATTATGATACGTTTGATTGCCATAGGGCTTGATCGCTCATGGGACGACAGTAAGTGTTGATTGACTTCCCTGTTTTCCTTCATTATTATACTGGCACTTAACAAAAATATTCTTATCGCATGGTTACGTCGAGTAGTCTGAATCATGATCCCATTGACTTATTTGGGGCTTGATCGCTGATGGGGCGGAATTTCAGTTTCTATACTTCCATTATTTCTCATCTTATAGTGCACAGAACCGATCGAACTTGCAAATTAGACAATTATGTCGAGTAGCTTGAATCATGATGCGTTTGATTTCCATAGGGCTTGATCGCTCATGGGACGACAGTAACTGCCGATTGACTTCCCTGTTTTCCTTTATTATTATACTGGCACTAAACAAAAATATTCTTATCACATGGTTACGTCCACTAGTCTGAATTATTATCCCATTGACTTATTTGGGGCTTGATCGCTGATGGGGCGGAATTTTAGTTTCTAGACTTCTATTATTTCCTATCTTATAGTGCACGAAACCCATGAAACTTGCAAATTAAAAAATTATGTCAAGTAGCTAAAATTATGCGCGTTTGATTTTCATAGGGCTTGATCGCTCATTTGAACACAATTACTGTCTATTGACTTCCTTGTTTTCCTTTATTATTATACTGGCACTTAACAAAAATATTTTTATCACATGGTTACGTCGAGTAGTCTGAATTATAATCCTATTGACTTATTCGGGGCTTGATCGCTAAGGGGGCGAAATTTCAGGTTTGAGACTTCCATCATTTGCTATCTTATAGTACACGGAACCCATGGAACTCAATTATTAAAAAATTATGTCAAGTAGCTCTAATCATGATGCCTTTGATTTCCATAGGGCTTGATCGCTCATAAGATGACAGTAACTGTCGATTGACTCCCCTGTTTTCCTTTATTATTGTACTGGCACCCAACAAAAATATTTTCATCACATTGTTACGTCGAGTAGTCTGAATCATGATCCCATTGACTTATTTGGGGCTTGATCGCTGATGGCGCGGAATTTTAGTTTCTAGACTTCTATTCTTTCCTATCTTATAGTGCACAGAACCAATCAAGCTTGCAAATTAAAAAATTATTTTAAGTAGCTTAAATCATGATGCCTTTGATTTTTTTAGGGCTAGATCGCTCATGGGACGACAGTAACTGTCGATTGACTTCCCTGTTTTCCTTTATTATTATACTGGCACTCAACAGGAATATTCTTATCACATGGTTACGTCGAGTAGTCTGAATCATGATCCCATTGACTTATTTGGGGCTTGATCGCTGATGAGGCGGAATTTTAGTTTCTAGACTTCTATTATTTCCTATCTTATAGTGCACAGAACCAATCAAGCTTGCAAATCAAAAAATTATTTCAAGTAGCTTAAATCATGATGCCTTTAATTTTCTTAGGGCTAGATCGCTTATGGGACGACAGTAACTGTCGATTGACTCCCCTGTTTTCCTTTATTAGTATACTGGCACTCAACAGAAATATTCTTATCACATGGTTACGTCGAGTAGTCTGAATCATGATCCTATTGACTTATTCCAGGCTTGATCGCTAATGGGGCGAAATTTCAGTTTCTAGACTTCTATTATTTCCTATCTTATGGTGCACAGAACCAATCAAACTTGCAAATTAGAAAATTATGTCAAGTAGCTTGAATCATGATGCGTTTGATTGCCATAGGGCTTGATCGCTCATGGGACGACAGTAACTGTTGATTGACTTCCCTGTTTTCCTTTATTATTATACTGGCACTTAACAAAAATATTCTAATCGCATGGTTACGTCGAGTAGTCTGAATCATGATCCTATTGACTTATTTGGGGCTTGATCGCTGATGGGGCGGAATTTCAGTTTCTAGACTTCTATTATTCCCTATCTTATAGTGCACAGAACCAATCAAGTTTGCAAATTAGAAAATTATGTCAAGTAGCTTGAATCATAATCGGTTTGATTTTCATAGGGCTTGATCGCTACTGGGACGACAGTAACTGTCGATTGACTTCCCTGTTTTTCTTAATTATTATACTGGCACTTAACAAGAATATTCTCATCACATGGTTACGTCGAGTAGTCTGAATCATGATCCTATTGACTTATTTGGGGCTTGATCGCTGATGGGGCAAAATTTCAGTTTCTAGACTCCTATTATT
>JASANH010001536.1:0-15787 GCA_030248295.1 Mesodorylaimus sp. YZB2_4 | reverse complement strand
AAGAGCACTAGCAGTATTCTCGAAAGCTTTCCCGGCGAGATTTTCGTCCCGGCAACCCGTTTTCCGTTAAGCTGACCGTAAATGCTATTCCCAAACAGTTTCTGGTCACCGGATTCTGGTCACCGCGCGAAATTTTTTAGGGCCACCGTAAAAACCCATTCTCAAAACTTTTGTCGCCGGAAAAGTCCGGCGAGATACCCTAGGTGGCCGTGAAAAACTTTGAGGCGGTCTGTAGCAGCTTAAATCTAATTCCGTCGATGTCAAAATAGGACATTTTCCTTGTTTTTTGAGAATATAAGCGCAAAAATGGATATGGTTGACTTCGAAGATTATCAAATATTATTCCTGCCACCTCGCCTAGGCATATTTCGCAATCGATTAGATCCGTTTAATGAATACGATGATGTCGAATTTATCAAGAGGTATCGACTCACAAAGGATGGAGTCAACGACTTAGTCCAACTGCTTCAACACGATTTGAGGCGCAAGACAAAGCGCAATCAAGCGTTGAGTGTGGAAAGTCAAATCTTTGCAGCTTTGCGATTTTATGGCAGTGGCGGCCCTTATCAGTTACTCGATGGTGATTGCCTGGGGTTGTCTCAACCTGCAGTCTCGCGCGCAATCACAGCGGTGTCTGCATCAATGTGTCGTCATATCGATGATTATATCAAAATTCCAGATGGCAGCTATTTGCAGGAATGCATAAATGGATTTCACGAGTTCGCAAGTTTCCCAAAAGTAATTGGTTGTATTGATGGTACCCATGTTGCAATTTTGGCTCCCTCTGAAAACGAAGAGCAATTTCGGAATCGGAAAGGCTTTTGCTCCATCAATGTGCAAGTCGTCTGCGACCATCGTTTAAAATTTACCAATATTGTTGCCAAGTGGCCAGGGTCCTGTCACGACTCTTTTATTTTAAGACAGAGCAATTTTTGGGAAAACATGGAAGGCGCACATCGCAACGATGGTATTATCCTTGGCGACAGTGGATATCCTTGTCGATATTGGTTAATGACCCCATATGCCAACCCAACATCGGCTCCTCAGAAGCAGTTCAACAAAGCGCAGAAGGGTACAAGAGTAAAAATCGAAAATGCGATTGGGAATTGGAAACGGCGGTTTGGATTATTGCACGTGCAAACGCGCCGATCCATCAAGAACGCAGTCATGGATATCGCTGCTTGTGCAGTTTTGCACAACTTGGCTAAAGAATGGAATATGCCAGATTTGGATGCTGATCAGGAAAATGACGAGATAGATGAAGAGCCATTTGCCATTATTGATCACGCTAACCGTGCTGATGCTGGCTTTCGTCGCAGAGATGTAATAGCTAATGCACATTTTAGAGTTTGAGACGTAAGTGCCGCATTTTTGAGTGTTTGGATTGATTGGCTCTTTGAAAGGGAGACAGCAAGTTTGGCTTTATACCTCGTCAACATTGCAACCGTGCATAACCACCGCCCCCCCCCCACTGCGTGCACACGATCTATGACCATTACTTACAAGGAAGCACTGTCTCTATCATAGTTGTCATTTTCTACCGGTTGTTCCTGATCAACTGTCGGCTGCTCAAGTGTAACTGGCCGCGCTTGAACAATCATGACCACTGGGTCTTTCTGGTAATAGGTATCCATTCGTTGCAAAACTGTACTAATATTGTTCAGAACTTCGCTCAGCTTCTCTGCAGTTTCAATTATCTTATTAGCTGCTCCTTGAACAGACCGACTGGCTTCTTCGCTGGCCCTGGCGGCTTGCAACTGCGCCTGCAAAACATCTATTTGTAGCTGGCGCGATTCGATCGATGATTCAAGCAGCTTATTTTTTTAATGGTAAGACTTTGACGAGGCGTTTTGGTCGTACTGGCAGTGGGCACAGGATCATTGTTAGTCGGTTGAGTAACCCCGAAAGGTGATACATTGGCGGCAATTCCAACATTGTCGGCACCACCTCCATCATCAGGACTCATCAGCAACAGATCGTTGTGTTGATTGCTCACTTCGCTGATCATCGGATCATCGTCGCCGCCTAGTACTGAACCGCCGTTATCATCGTGATATGAATCATTGCCACCGCTTTCAAGTCCACTAACGATTCCAGCATACGATGGTGTCTCACCAAATGCGCTAATAAATTTCTGATCGATAACATTAGGCGATCGAGATTCTTTACGCCCACCGCCCGTTTTGGCCTTGGCTTTCTTGCTCGCAGCATTCGTTTTTTTCGCTCGACTTTGCATATAAGTTATCTTATCCTTGACTTGATCAATCGTTTTCGGGTTGTCTGGATTACGATTATTGAGATCATCGATCAGTTGCTGATATAATACGCTCCGCTTCTTATTTTGAGACTCCGTTCGAATTGTACCTTTTAAAATTAAGGAGTATTTCAAATAGAAATCCGCAATATACTCTTCCTCATCCATTAAAAATTTGACCATTTTGAATAATTAATGTATGTAGTTGGGGTTTGTAAGATTGATGGACAATTGATTGACAGTATAGTAAATAAAGTGCAACTGGTTTATGTGCAAACAAGCGCGTCCTACTGCTTTCCGCTCACCCTGATATTCCGGTCACCTGATTTTTTTTCGAGAATGGTGCTACAAAGTTAGGCCTGTTTCCGTCGACCTCAACTGGATTGCACGGCGATATCGCCAGGAGAAAGTGCGGCGACGTCAACGGAAATCTACGGTCACCTAAACGGGTTTTTACTTTCAGCTCACCTAAATCCGGCGAGCTTTCGAGAATACTGCTACAGGACTCGAGTTACGCTTTAAAGAACACGACTCGAGTTCCACCTTAAGAATACGACTCGAGATCCACTTTAAAAATGCGACTGCTGTACTCAGGACATGCGACCTTTTTTTGCTCGCTCGACCCCCTCCTAAACCTCAAAAAATTTTTTGTGACCCCCCCCCCTCCCTAGCCCGCGCCTAGGTTTCGGATGCTGTTTAAACGTCTACAAAGAAGTCATAATTTCAACAATAATTGCCCTGTCTCTTTCAAAATGGTTAAACGAATTTTGAAGAACTTGCTCAATGATGATTTCAGACTCATCAATTCCCACTCAAAAATATGTGGCGACTGTTATGGAAAAATGTAAAGGTCTTGCATCGATCGCTGAAGAGGTAATGGACGATACTCACGGCCTGCTGAGATCGCTGTTTTCAGTATTGAAAAGCAGCTGAAGTTGATTGTTAGAAACTATGGTTCAAAAATTCTGGGGAATCTCGACATGTCTGCAGCTACCGCAATGAATGGTGAATTTGTGACCGACTTGTTAACTGGCGAATTCTACCGATCAGCGTATCCGAATCCAAGTGGCCAATCGCTCACCTTGCATTTGGTCATTAGTTCTGATGGCGCAAAATTCACAAAGGCAAAGTCTGGATGTTTTTGGCCTCTGCTTGGTATTGTAGCCGAGTTGCCTCGAGTCGTCAGAACGAAATTCCAAAATTCGATCCTGTTAGCACTCTGGCAAAGTGAAACTAAGCCAAACTGGGACAAGTTTCTTTCAGTAAGAATAATTTGCATTTTCAAATAGTTTGGTATGGTAATGGTTGTATTTTTTTAAGGATTCGATTCAGGAACTGAAATTTCTGTCAAATGTTGGGTTTGTGGCTAAGGTCGATGGGATTATTTTTACAGTCTACGTTCGAATCTTGGCTAGTGTATTTGATCTTCCTGCTCGCGCCTCTATCTGGAACGTAGTGCAATTTAATGGTGAGCAGTATCGACTTTAGATAAAAGGGTTTTTGAGAAGGAAAATGAGGTCATGTTTTTTCATTTTAGGGCGGTTTGGTTGCATGGATTGCAAGCAAGAAAGTCAAGCACTCAATGGGCGCCGCGTGTGGCTGTATCAGGAATCTGTCAAGGAAAAAGACTCCGCATTTTGGGAAAACATTTATTAACAGCTAGAGGGAGACGAAGACGGCGGAATGATGCATGGGGTCAAAGGGCCGTCACAACTTCGTCAATTGAACATCGATCCATCCCGCCAAAATCCTCTCGACTTCATGCATCAGGCGTATGAAGGCGTCATCAAGCGGATTCTCGACAGTCTTTTTGGTAAGTCCTTTTTGTCTGAATTATAAGGTTCTGAAATTTGAAATTATCGATTTCAGGTTCCGGTAATGGCTGGTCGTTGGGTAAGGGGCGAAATATGACGCAAGTGGACGATATTTTGACCCAGATCAGATTCCCAGTGGACTTTTCCCGTACAGTCCCATCACTTGGAAATTTGTCTTACTTCAAAGCTTCCGCATTGAAGAATTTACTTTTGTATGGAATCATTCCTGCAGTAAAAGGTGAGTCCTCTTCTATTTACGCGTTGCGAATGATGTCAATCCCATTTATTATTAAACAACCAAAGTATACAGCAACAAAGCATGCTTCTATCATGTTTGTCAAAGTATGCTCATCAAAACTTATTTTAGGTCATTTGGTGCCGCGTGGCATGGCAATTCCAGACGCAAGTGATTTCTACGATTGGCTTTTTATTTACAACGAAATCGCGCGACGATTGAACAAAGACCACATTCGCATCAAAGAGTTGCAAGAAATCAAGCAGCTAATATCGATTTGGCAAGAGTTACTGCCGAGATTTTTTGGCGATGAAGGCCAAACTTACAACGCTCACGCAACTCGTCACCTGGTTCGTTTCGTCCGATTCCTTGGACCACTTCACAACTTCTCGACATTTGCTTTCGAAGGATTCAATTGCATGCTCACAAAGATGGTCACTAGCTCTCATGGTACAATGTTGCAAGTGGCACGGCGATTCAGTGAAGAAAAATATATCATCGACTGGATCAAGAATATCGGAAAAAAGACAGGTAGGTATTAGGAGTTAATGCTTACTAAAGATTCAACGCGATAATGTTAGAAGTTTTTAGAAAATAGAGATATTCAAAATTTGGTCGGAAAAATATGCAAGAACAAAACGGTTTCAGCTACGAAAAAGTTCGGCACAATCAAGCTTTTAAAACAACTACTGCGCGGGGACTTTTCCGCGCAAGAGAAGGACACCATCTTTAAAACATTTTCAGACATCGATATTTCCAACATTTTTTGTTGTTCTGAAATCAAAGTTGGTCACAGCTTGGTTCGATCATTGTCTAGTGAGAAAAATGCAAAGTCGTGCACTTATTTGGCTAAATTTCGATTTGATGGTGAGCCAGGCTATATGGTTATTTCAAAGATTTTATTTGTTCATGAGCAGTTTTATGCCCTCGGTACAAAACTCAAAATTATTCGTTTTTTGATTGATGATGTCGCAAAGCCAAGTTCGCCATTGCTTTCATCATTATGGAATGATCAATGTTTTAGAAATCAACGCCCATATGGGAATTTTTTTTCGATCGCGGAGCCATATGATTTGTCATGCATTGTGCCGTTCGAAAATTTTTGTAATAGATGTATTGCACTTTCGAAAAGCCCATTCGTGATTACTGACGAATGTATGATTTATGAGCACAATTAAATCAGAGCGGTTTTTTGCAGACTCTCTTTGACTCTCTTGACCTCATAATAAAACCAACTTCGTCAAGTTAAACATCGAGTTGAAACATACCTGGGTCTTACCATGATCTTTTCCTATCTTCCTGAGAAAACATTGGCATATAAAAAAATTGAAAACCTTGGTAAGGAATTATGAATTTTAGTAAGGAATTATGAGCCTTAGTAAGGAATTATGAACCTTAGTGAGGAATTATGAACCTTAGTAAGGAATTATGAACCTTAGTGAGGAATTATGAACCTTAATAAGAAATTTTGGGCGAAACAAGAAAATAGCAAGTCTTACTAAGATACTGTCTTTTTAAAAAGTTTTTATGTTTCATGCTAAGAAATTAGCAAGATGGGAAACTTACGAGGGTACACATGGTTAGCAATCCGTAGAATTCCTTAGACTTAGGGCACGTACTTTTCGCTTAGCAAATTGTCGTGAATCGAGAAGTTTTGGTTTGGAGTTCGATGGTGGTGTCCAATCCGTGATGGCGATCTCTTTGGTCGCAGTCCTCGCTCGAACTATCATCTTCGTATTGACGGCTGGTTTTTTGACCCCACTTTCCTAGGCCACGCAAGCGACGTTTAAGGCCACACTTTTTCGTAGAGACAGGCAGACCAGAGGCCCGTAATTCCTCTCAAAGTTCTGCAACCTTAAAAGATTTGAAATCTTCGCATGTGATGGGTTCGCAAAGACGTGACAACAAAGTAGGTTGTGGTAAACTACTGCACTTGGTGAGGAGACAGCACCAAAATAAGCTTCAGTATATGGTTCATGAAAACCTTGGAAAAGTTACGGAACAGCATTTGATCGTTTCCCCGAAGCCCTGGATTCTTGAGCGCATGATTAATCGCTGTTAGCAGTGCTAGTGCCATTGCCCACAATAAAAATTTGAAAAGGCGAACATACAAAATTAGACATTGGAGAAAACTTTATATCAGAAAACTCACGCATCAATTTACAAAAAAAGGAAGGGCATACATTATAGAATGAACACTGTGTAATAGTTAAAAACAGAAATGGGAATTTTTCGATGACTTTAAACGTTGGCCGGAGAACATTTTCTGAACCCCATCTCACACGCTCAAAAACGTGAAAAATGCAAAATTCCATTCATAAATTCTATTTAGCCTACACTTTCGCAAAACGATAAATTTTGTAAACTTTTTTTCACTGAAATTTTGCCCTGTGTTGATCACCATCCTGACTGTGATCAGGATGGTGATCAACACAGGGCCAAATGAGACATCGTACGAGAATTGCCCCTCGCACGACAAACCATGGCCGGAGTAGAATCGGCGGGAATTGTAATGTTGTCTGCAGAGGCGTTGCCACTGGCGCCGGTCATATTTGAGGGTAAGATAGATGCGAATGGTAAGCTTTGACTTGGCGAAGCGGTATCTTTTGATAGTGATGTATCGACGAAAGTCTGACTTTCCAACAAGAATCCAGACCGTGGTCGGATGATCAGAACCACTTGGTTCAAAAACAGAACGGCTAACAAGGAATAGACCCAATTCCAGACCATGTTCAATTTCTACTCGACGTGGACTGATTTCGACAATCGTCGACAAATGCCTCTCGAGCCGGTCTGTGAGCATCGCGCCACCTATATAGCGCGTAGCCTTCTCGACCAGCTGCTAGCCAAATGTCCCTTCAACCGCCAGCTCTTTTTAACCAATCCGTCAGCACCAGCACGTTTTCTGTGAGGGCGCCAGTTGGGTGAGGCTGATTCCGAGTCAGCTGGCCATTTATCTATCGTTTCAATACTTTACATATTTTCGTACATGTGAACATGTGTGAGCTGAGGCCGTGGGAACTTTATTCCGCATAAAATAATTAATTAAATTTCAGCGCGCGAGCATACACACACTTTCCCATCCTTTTATCAGTACAAAGTCAACCAATGGACACCATAAGGACGATCAGGCGAGACTGCAGGTGCTACATTCCGCGTCACATAAGCACTTTCAGGAACACCTAGGCTAGCTACCGTGTGCGTCTTTTCCTTGTGAAAACCGGTTTTATGTTCACCTCCAGCGCGGTTAGAACAAAGACCAGTTCTTAGACGCTGGAGGTGAACATAAAACCGGTTTTCACAAGGAAAAGACGCACACGGTTAACCTGTTTCCACACGGACCAACTAAGGTAAGATGAAGAAATTCGAAAGCATTTTGCGGTGTTTTCTTGTGCAATGGGCTCAAGACCCAACGTGGCGTTCAATAACGTGAGTCGCGGACTTTTGTCCAGATCCAAGTACAACATGTCCACTGTGGTCCAGCCTCGAACCCAAGAAATGCAATATAATTTTCGCGCGGCTTCAATGATTTTTACCGATCAGGCTGAGTATGTCGTCCACGCTGGTATGGTCAGAGTTTTGTCCAAGCTGATCGTCGTCAATAACGCGCAAAGCCGGCTGTTTGATGACAGCAGATGGGTTCGAGGCTGCATGTGGTCTCACTACCGCTATCGATAGATCCTGCTGAGTCGATAGGTGATTGCTTTCCGATTGTTCTTTTAGCCTCTTATACTCGGCCAGAGGAATCAAAATCATTCCCTTGACTGCTGACGCCATTTTGCAAATGTGGCACAGTTACTTGTAGTAAACTGTAAATAAATTTGTGCCCCCGCTTCAGCAGCAGCTTTTGTTTTGCACCAAATGTGATTTTTGAGCTGGCAAGCTTTTTCAAAATACGCTTGTGCCTTTTGAAAAGGGTTTTTTGCTTTTTGGACAAAAAAATCCGCTCGCTGTGCAGTACGTTTACCGGTAATTCTGCGATATCTTTCACTGTTGCAGGGTCGGTAGGAAGAATGTCTTTTACAATGGTTGGAGAGGATATAAGTAAAAGCTCCAATTTTTCAAATACCGCGAATGCCATCTACCGCGAAATTCAATCACGTTAACAACACACACGGGGCCACCCGAGTATGTCATATACCGTACCGCACTACCCGTAATGCGATATAGATGTCATCTTCGTGAAGGACAGAGAGAAGATTACAAAAAGACATGGGTGTAGCCTTCGCTGGGCAAGATCTTGCTCTCTACCCGCAAATTTTCAGGCGTCGATGGGAACAGATCAAGAAACAGATAAGAGTATGGTTTATCAGTGGCCTCCGTGTAAGCATCAATTAGATAATGCTCCCATTCCGGCCATATGGATCTACCCAACTCTTGGATTGTGGCTGCTATAAGAGGAGATTTGAGGAGAACCAGAAAGTGCGAGTGGTGTCCGAGTTGTTGGCACACCAAATCTTGTTCCCATATTTGCAAGGCTAGAAAAAAGGTGATGAGACTCTTAGTATAGCTGCCGGGTTCAGCCAACTTACTTTGCTTTGCAAATATATGATGAATGGACAACGGCATTGACTATCTGCCATAGCCTCATCAAAAGTTTTTTTGTGGCGATATTCTTTTTGTAAAGGCTGGAACCGCGACTCCACCAACTCGATCGGCTGACCTTCGCCCAATGGATTACCTGAAAATGCATATGGCGCACAGACTGCGAGTCATGATCAGAAATATTCGAATTTTACCTTGAGAATTTCCACTGTTAGCAGACAGAGCTCGCGATAGTGAACGATGACTGGGGCCAGGACGAGATGGTAGGGGAAGGGGGGCTCGATTATTTCTCCTACTTCATCGTCGCTCAAGAAGCTAAATTCTGAATCAGATACTCTCCATCCGGCTAATAAGGCAAAATTACTTCGCTATCCAAGTCACTGTCGTAATCATCGATTCCATGATACGTGGTTCCGTCGAGCAAATTGGAGCATCATCCTCCACTAAACTCTTTCTTTTCGACATTACTGTAAATTTCAGGCATTACATTTAAGTCCTAAAGGATTGTGTCCAAGAATCTACCTAGCAGACAGACTATGTGCAGTGGCGTAATCTTACACACTTGCAATAAAAATCGCGCGGGTTTCAATAAAGCGCACTGACACCGAACAAAGACCTTAGCGGCAATAAACCTTTTCAGCGACAGCGAAAATTCGAATTTCCGCGATTACGGTAGCTTGGCTGCTTATGACAATTTGGAACTTGGTGAGCAGATCTGTTAGTTCTATCGATCCTAAATGGGATGATCGAAGGCGGGTGGAATTAAAAAATTCATGTTCTGATGATATAGAGGCAATTTTTCCTCATGCTTTCATCGTCAATAACTTTTGTTAAAAATATTGAGCTGTGTCCTTCCAGCCAAAATTTGCATAAGATCGCGCACAGATCTGCTGGATCCTTGTTCTGTTGTTGTAAGCAGCCGGAGCGGGAATTTCAAATTAGAAGCTTTTAGCGCACGCTGAAAAGGTCTATTGAAGCCCCACTGTAGCATCAGCGGCAACAACACAGGCCAAATGAACCCAGGTGACCACAGTTTGGGGACGCTTAAAGTTAGAAGTGTGCGAAGGACACATCGATGATGATGATATGGTTGATGGCGAGAAATTGGGTGGAAAAGCTTCAAAGGCGCCGAACCAATCGCATATCTGTGGGAACGCAGGCTAGGCGTTGATCAAATGATAACCAGGATGTGAGGACTAGGATTACTAAATTGATGTCCAGGGACACCTGAGCATCCTGCGCCGCGTAATGAAGCAAGTGGGAAGGAGGAAACCTTTTAGACGATGCCCCATGCCAAGAATCGCGCTGGCCCTGGTTGGACTCGTCCAAATCGAGCGATAAAAGCGTTTCAGCCCCGTCGGCGAGCCCGTTCCTAGCATTCCGGTCGAGCCAGCTCTTGAGCTGATATCGCCAGACATTCTGACCGTCGAGATACATGTCTTTCGTAAAATCAAGCCGAAGCTGTTATAGAAAGCGGACAAATCGCAGTGAAGGGCCCAGCCAAATCGAACCAAGGAAGGGTCGAATAGTGAGCGAAGAAGAGAGTCGGGCAGTTGAGGGTTAGGGATCGATGGATGGGTCGGCATTTTACCAACTCAAGAATGAGGTTCGGCCAAGCCGTATAAATCAAAAATGGGTACAACCCCGTCGCAATTTGAGATTCGAAATAGATGGGCGGACATGCCTTTCCTCATCGATGGTGGGGTGTTATCGTGCGCCAACGTCCACCCCAGTTCTTGAACGGGATGGAATCGCTTTTCTTCTTAGCGTCAAAGCCGAGAATGCCCGGCAAAATTGATGATGACCTGAACCACCCCGTCTGTCGTTTGCTGGAGGGCCCACCTTTATCAGCCCACTCTTACATCAGTCTAAATCAGCTAGTGCAACTTGTGTTGCTTTTGGGAAAGTGCAAACATTAAATTTACACATAAATGAGGCGGCTCTGTCACCATGACATCCGTCATCAACACCAATTGGGTGATCAGTCACCGATTAAGTGATTATCAAGTAGGCAATCAGTCAGAAACATTGAGCTCACCACCGATTACTGTAAGTTTAAATCACGCATAGAAAATCATTTTGATTGGCCTAACTAGGACGACTGGCCAATAATTCGAAACCTTTTGAAATTTAATTGACGGATTAGAATTTTGTATCATTGGGTGATTGATTTGAGTGTGAGATAGTTTGATTATGAGTGATGTTAATCGATCAACCGGGAAAGCGTCTTCATCATCAGTGCACTTATCTTCTAAGAATACTAAAAGTAGTCCGTCCTATCGATGCTGTAAATTATTTCTACGATGGAATGATCCCCAACATCGGATGGTCCCCTGATTGTTATTTGTAGACAATCTGTTGACGTCTTCGCTCTCTGCCTTCCCCCCCCCCCCTGCCAGTCCTAGTGCGTGCGTGACCCTAGTGTTCATCCGTCTTGCCGCACCGCGTGCGTGTTCTTAGAGCGTTGATTTAATCACTTGCACGCTGGTACCCCTGGCATCGAGAGCAGATCAAACGACACTCGTTGCTCTCCCAGCCAGTTCTGGGTGAGGCCGCCTGGCCCTCTGTTGGGTCGTCGTTAGGTTAGATCAGCCGTCGATAAGCATTGGCTAGTGAGTTCAGTGCCGCCTAGGTCCTCGGCTCCCTAGTATTCTCACTTTGTTCTTGGCGCATATAGGGCACAGGCTTTTCTCGAATTTCGCCTTCGCGGGCTCTAGCAGACACTTGGCGGTGCGCAATGGATGGCGATTGACCTGTCCAAGTCGGCGTGTGCGCGCCTAGTAATGACGTCATGCGAGGCCCGTGGAAAAATAAGAAAAAAAATTAAATACCAAATAATTTCTCGTAATATTCCTTGGATTCATTCACTCTATGGACAACAAGCATTACAAATAAGCAATTTCAGTTTCCCGCTTTTTATAGCTTTTCGCTTCATTTTATTTAAATTCATTTTGTCGCGGGCCTCGCATGACGTCAAACTAGGCGCGCACACGCCGACTTGGACAAGTCAATCGCCATCCATTTCGCACTGCAAAGTGTCTGCTAGAGCCCGCGAAGCCGAAATTCGAGTAAAGCCCGTGCGCTATTCGTGAGCGGCAAGTGGGGCATTGACGTGACCGCGAGTCAATCTAGTAAAGATGAATACCCTAGGGACCGCGCAGTGAGTCGTTGTACCTTCAGGGACCTTTGTAGATATTCCCCTCTCGCACTTATGATAAGTGGAAATCGCATTCTCGACTGTTCGATCCGCTATGTTTTATGCACATGTTTCGATCAAAACTTTGGCTGCACTGTATTTTCTGTTTTAGTCGACTTTCCAGAATGAGCAGTACAGATGAGCCAGAGACTGCGGCCACTCACGCCCTGCGGGAAGATCGACACCAATCGCCACCAATTGTTGCCTTTGATACTAGTGAATTGCAGAGCGAGAAGGAGGAGGCAGCTGCATCGAAAACAACTTCGCAGAAGGGCTGGCAAGAAGGTGTGAAAAGAGGACCGAAGAAAAAAGAGGAGGGGGCGAAGTTGAAAGACATCAAATACAGCCTGTAAATAGATATCGAGACGTCTTTATAACGACATTTCCAAAGGAACAAGAACACTAATAAATTACTCAAATACGACATTATTTATTATTTATTTATTAGTAATAATTTTCGACGTTCCGTCTTATCTCAAGACATCATCAGGAACTGATAAAACACATCGTAAGGCGAGCAACGCATCAATGAGCTGGAAACCTATGGTAGCGCACACATGTTGATTCTCAGGTAGCGACAACCTGTAACGCCCCTTCTCTGTCAAGCAAGGGCCGCTACGGAAAAAGACCAAAGAGAACTTTTCTTGAAGTCCGTTTATTCGTCCGCTCTCAGCCAGAGCATCACCCAAAAAGCCCCTAAATCACCCAAAAACACTCCTTACATAGGCGCAGCACACCACGAGCACTAAAGTACATTCGTACAGTCAGCACTAAACCTGTTCGCACATTCTAGTCGAGTGGTCAATCAACGACCACTCCATATCTAAAGGATAAACACCCAAACAAATACACACGAAGATGAGCAGAGAGGCTAAACAATCAACGCCCCTCCGCCCAAACACACATGCCGGCTTATCTTATCTTTCGCTTCCTCTTACGACCATTACATTCTCCCGCCCGGCGGTTGTCTCGTCCCCGTGACAGTAGCCGCAGGTCCCTTGTCCTGATCCGCAAACTGAACCTTGCGTGACCGCAAATTGTAACCTGGCTGCAGGGTGGGCGCTTTTTCGCTCTCTTTATTGGACCGACTGGCCGCCTGCGTTGACTGCCCTTGCTTTTCCGGCGTCGATGGTGCGGGCTTCGTACGATTGATGTGCACCCATCGCGCTTCCGTTTGCGATTCCTTTGGGGACCTGACCAACAGGTCCACACCATTCACGTCCTCGACCACTTTTGGTCCCAGCCAAGGTACTTGGTTCACTTTGTTTATTCCCTTTCCATGCAACGGATTCCTTACCAACACGCTGTCGCCTGGCGTGTATGCATGGACGATTACGCGTTTGTCGTACTGTAGCTTCTGCCGTTCTTGTGCCTTTTCTACATTCTCCTGGGCCAAGGCGTGCATGGCCGTAAGATGCTTGTGAACGTTTCGACAGTAATCCTCCTGGTCCACCAAGTAAGGGTTGTCCTGATAGTCGAAGGCAATATCCGATGGAGATCGTGGTGTGCGACCGTAAGTCAGCTCGAAAGGCGAGAACTTTGTACTGGTTTGCTCCGTAGTGTTGTGCGCATGAACTGCGTATGGTAAGAATTCATCCCAGGACTTTGTGCTGTCTGGTGGGTAGAAACGTAAAGCCGTTGATAAGCTACGGTGCCAACGTTCTACCAGCCCGTCGGTCTGGGCATGATAAGGAGTCGTAAAAATTTTCTTGGTGTTGCATAATTCGCAAATACGTTGCAATAAAGGTGCAGTCAAGTTAGCTCCTCGATCTCATAGCAATCGCACTGGCGGCCCATGGCGGAGGACAATATGGTCCACAAAAACTCGAGCCACAGTTGCGGCTGAGACTTCTGGTACAGGTATCGCTTCAACATACTTCGTTGTGTAATCGATAAAACTGATAACATATCGATTGCCGTCAGCCGTAAGTGGGAGCGGCCCTTTGATATCAGCTGCTACCAGGTCCCACGGTTTGGCGGGTGGTGGGATTGTTTGTAATGGCGCATGCAGGTATGCTAGCGGTGGTTTGTTTTGCGCACATGGCAGGCAACTGCGAACATGGTGTTCCACGTCTTTGGCCAAGCTGGGCCAATGATAGTACATTCGGATACGGGCCAGGGTGCGATCGATGCCCGGGTGGGCAGCGAATCGGCTGTCGTGATGCATGTGCAGGATATCTTTTACCAAACTAGTGGGTACAGCCATGCGAGGTCTAGTCACGCCGTTACGAGGATGCCAGTACAGTATTCCATGCGACAAGTCGTAATTTAACACGTCTGTGCAAACTTGTCTACGAGCATTGGCGTCGTTAGGTAGAGCGCCGTGTAGACAAAAGTCCATGATGGGGCCCAAATACGGATCTTTCTGCTGCAGGCAGCGGATCGTTTCCGAGTCCAGCGACCGCTGAACTGGGGTAACAGCTTCATCCACAATGGTGTTTATGTACGCATTATACCACGTATTTTCTGATGTATCCGTGAGCCAAGTCTGGTCCGGTTGATCGAGCGATAATTTTTTCTCTACATTTTCATTTTCTGGTGTTCCCGACGCGGACAAGTATCCCAAGGCCTCGTTCAGCTTTGAAATGAGTAAAAAGCAGTTTTCCAGCTGTTGGTTCTTCTCTGTGATGACCTTTTGAATGATTGTGTGCTCCGTGAGCATATCTTCGATGTCACGCATGGTTTTATCAGCCGACGTTGGTATTCCGGATGCGAATCGTTTGCGTGAAAGAGGGTCCGCATTATTGCGCGCCCCTGGGCGGTACTCAAAAGTTAGATCGTGCTGTTGCATAATGATACCCCATCGGGCAATGCGTGGATTAGGGTTCGTCTTCTCAAATATGCCCTTCAGGCTTTGGTTGTCAGTAACGACGGTAACCTTTTGCCCATAGATAAAGGTCCGAAAATGAGTAACTGAGGCCACTACAGCTAGTGCCTCAAGTTCCCATGCGCTGTAATTCTTTTCGTGCTTGCTCAGAGCCCGACTATAATAAGCCACTGGTCGGTCCTTCCCGTCATATTCTTGTGATAGAACGGCTCCAAGGCCTTCAAATGACGCATCGGTCTGTAGGATCCATGGTTTAGTAAAGTCAGGGTGGGCAAGGATTGGTGCTTTAATCAAGTGCTCTTTCATCTTGTCGAAGGCGTTCTGTTGGGCTGAGTCCCATATGAATTTGGCCCCCTTCTTTAGTAGAGCGGTCAATGGGTGCGCAAGTTTTGAATACCCTTGCAAAAATCGACGGTAATAATTTGTGAGCCCCAGGAAGCTAAGTACCTCATCCCCATTTTTCGGAACGGGACAGTTTTTTACTTTTTCGATTTTAGACGGGCTGGGTGCGATCCCTTCTTTCGATATTTTGTGACCCAGGTATTCCAGATTTGTTTGCGCGAAATGGCATTTGGATAGTTTGAGTTTGAGGCCGGCATCTTGCAGTTTGGTCAAAACGAGTTCGAGTCTGTCATTGTGTTCGCTCATGGTACGTCTGAAAATCAGAATAATATCCAGATATGCTAAACAGATTTTCCATTGTAAGCCTGATGAGACCACGTCCATTAGGCGTTGAAAGGTGAACGGTGCACCTTTCAGCCCGAAAAACATTCTGGTTGGCTGGAAGTGTCCATGGTGAGTTACAAACGCTCCTCTTTCCTTGGACTTGTCATCCAAGGGGACTTGCAAGTAACCCCAGGTTTGGTCGAGTGCGGTAAAATACTAGACCCCGTTTAGCGTTTCGATCAAATCGTCA
>JASANH010000982.1:0-15872 GCA_030248295.1 Mesodorylaimus sp. YZB2_4 | reverse complement strand
GGCCAGTTCAAGCCACAGTATCCAGTTGAATTTCGCGCCGTTTATTTGCTTACGACAGTTATTCTGGACTAGCTCTCCGTCACACCTGGCAAGTGTGCGCGGCCCCCCCCTGTCGCTTAGGCGAATGGCGAGTGGAGTGGATAATAGCCTTCCAAAAGTTTTTTTTAATCGGAACAGACTCATTTTTTATTTATTTATTTCGCTCGTTAAGATGGCGAATAGATTCAGGTAAGATCCTTTTTCTAGATTTTTGGTTTCCTCAATTCAGTGTTTCAGATAATCCGAAAGAAAAATTTAAAATTTTGACGTTTTGTTCGTGTCATAAGAGGAGTCTCAAAAATATTTTGCCTCAAGAGGGAACTGGCATAGAAAATTATCATTAGGTTTTCAAAGTCTTTGGTATCTATCATATTTAAAACCCCATTAATTTTTTTAAACTCTAGCTGTACGTTGATGTTGTTTTTTTCGTTTTAGGAAATGAAAATTTTTCGGGGGAAGGAACGAGAAAGCTCACATTTTCTATGCAAATCGTGTGCTCGTCTTGGCTGGAAAAGTGATCGTTGCCTAAACAATCAATGCGATATGAGCGGAAGGTGTGAAGTTAGGGAATAAAGGCGAATTCACATTGGAGACGCACCATCCGACCGAGCCGAGCAACCGAGCCGACCATCCGAGGTAGTATTCACATTGACAATGCGTCCAGTGCGTCCTGCGTCTCTTACGTCTCGCGTCCGATGCGTCTTGCGTCCAGTGCGTCTGGAGCGGCCAGCCGATGCTCTATTCACATTGACTTGCGTCCAGTGCGTTTCGCTCGGTTTGCTCGGCTCGGTCGAAGTTGAGAATTTTCAACTTCTCCAACCGAGCAGCGGCATTTGCTCGATTTTGGGTGCTCCAGGGAACTCGATACTTTTTCGAAGTATTATTCTTGCTGGTAAAATATTGATGTTTGGTACGTTTTTTAGCGTTTGTTAGGTGTTGTTTCATAAAAATATCGTGTGTCCATATTATTATGAATTATCATCATATTGTTATAGATGGACAACGACGACGAAGATTTTATTTTTGCTTGTTCTAACATCTTTCTACTAATGGCTGGAACCGTTCTGTTGCATCAACAGCGCCGCAAATTTTGGGTTCATCCAATCTTGCGTCGACGGAAAGAGTTTGGTGAATATCATCGTTTTGTCAATGAGCTACGTTTGGAAAGGCCCATCCATTTTCGGCTGTAAGCTCTCTATACGTACAGTTATTCCATAATCACAGTATCTGTTCCATACACCCAGTAGTTTATGTCAATTTATGCAGTTCTGCGTCATGGGGCGCATCTAATTTCTCTATCCTTAGGAAAACGTGTGTGAGGCAAATGACTTCTCGGCCCTAATCCTCATTAGCTGAGAATTTGGGCCTTGCGTTAATAACGATGGGGCAGCCATAACCAGCAATTACCCTCGGGCATTTAAGTCTTTCTAGATATCATCGGATGTCTGAGGTCATTTTTGGGCGACTGGCTGAAAAGTTAACTCCTTGGCTCGCGAAGAAATCTCCACGAGAACCTATTGAGCCTAAAAAACGCCTTTCAATAACGTTACGATTTTTGGCCACTGGGGACTCATTCCAAACCATTGCTTGGTCGTATCGTGTCGGTGTTAAAAGCTTTAGCAGCTTGTTTGGTATTTTTGGATAAATAATTGGATTTTCCGAAAAAAACTTTCTGAATGTGATGCGAAAATCCCAATTTTCGTTAGTTGCTAAAACTTTCGGCACGCACATTTCTGCTTATTGTTCAGTGTATATACTCATAACGAGAAGCTAATAAAGATGTTCTCGCTTGGCATGGTATCGACCAGAATAAAATTTATTCGTATTAAAAAAGCAGCAAGTATTGCTGTACGCACGCACGATTCATAAGACATGCAAAAAAATACTAGTATAACGATCTGATTACAATCACACAAGTTTATACCTGGCTCCATTTCCAAATCACGTTTCCAAAAATTTTTGATTTCCTGAAACGACAAAAGAACAAGATTGACATAGATGCAAAGCTCAAAAGTTCAAGTGGTTATACACATGTGTATGATAAAAATCGGAGACTTTGAAAACACTGAGAGTATTCATGCCGTTCCCCCTTTAGGGCCTTGAAGAATCCTCGTTTTACGTTCCGCATGAACGGAACAAACATAATTAAATTTACGGAATCACCCAATCATAGAAAAAATAACCCTAAAATAGACCAATCGTACCTGATTTTCATTGCAAGAAACAAAATTCCTTAAAGACAAGTTCAATCCATTTGCTCGAAAACGTCAAATTTTTGTCCTCATTCGCCGACCGCACGCAAAAGCGCCGCACAAGAACCATGGATATACTATAACAGGATATGCGATTCTCGCTGTGCGCAAGAAATGTAGTTACGGGCGATCCAGGCTACGTGGCGGCAGACGGGTGGCAGTGTAATGCAGGATTGTTTCTAGTAATTTTGACCAAAATGTAAAGTTCACTACATCATTCGAAAGCTGGAAAGACGAGGAATTCAGCAGTGTAAACGGTAAGGTCGATTTCTTTTTCGTTCTCTTGTAAAGACAGGCTGAAAACTTGGTGCTGCGATCAAATTGGGGCCGGGTCGTTTAGAATGCTTTGGCGCCAGAATGGTTTTACGTGCCCTCAATTTTCAAATCGAACTGATATGTTGAGGGATCCAGGAGTCTAAATATCTCTGCAACATCGAAATATTCCTAGTTTTGGGGCAAGATACTGCCACTCAAAATTTTATGTGGTTTTCGTGTTTTTTAGACAGCTAGAAATGTCAAATAAACCATATAAAAGTGATTTCTGCGTGAAGTTGAAAGAACTGATCGATGGCCGTGGCGGAAATATTGCTGGTCGACAGATTTGGTTTTGCCCGAGCAAGAACAAACGTCTCGAATGTGTTATTAATGACGATGGTTCAATTTCGGTGCGTGGGTTTCTGGATAAACCTTTCAAGACGGCCGCAGATTTGATCAAAGGTTTCAGCGGCGGATTGATCAAGGTCCCTGATTTCAGCCTTCCTCGCAAGATCAAGGATTGTCAATTTTCGAAAAGCCTGTTTTTCTCTTGGAATGATGGCTCCAAGCCAGTATCTTATTACCTCAACAATCCAGACGCCCCGTTACCTTTCGAGGGACAACTTCCACTTTTTGGACCAAACGATATGGCTGATCAACCTTCGCCATCGTCATCGAAACTCCTAAAATCAAATTTTTGTCCAGGCTTCGTCAGCACGGACTTGTCCTTGTATAAAATGAACAGCAGATCTTTGAAGGTACGTGCTTTATGTCCTTTCATCTTCTGGTGTACTACCTGGTATTTTGCAGATTGACGGAGAATTGATCCGCAGTCGACGATGCACTGGATTTAAAAAAGTCAACGCTGAAATGTGTTTGAATTGTATTCGTTCTCGCTCACTTGGCAAGGCGATGGTAAGAAAAATGGGGGCTGAAGGCAAATCGTGCCCAGGAATCAATAAGTCGTACGAATCGACAGTTGCCGCCTTGAAGTGGGACAAAGATCGCCGGCGCTTTTCGGGTCTTCTGACCAGTCCTAAATCAACAAAATCGATAAATTGTCGTTTGATAAAAAGATCGGATCAAGTCAGCTGCACGCCATGTAAGAAGAAGACCGAAGTGCTGCGCGCGAGGAAAAGAAAATTAGACCAACATCCAATCCCGAGCAAAGAGACTAAAGTTTAGCGGTGATCACATCTTGACGACTTTATTTTGACGAATGGAACAAAGAGATCGAAGCAGGAATCGAAAGAGAGCTGGAAACGTTCAAGGCCAAGAATCCTTCCGCATCAGACACGGATTTGGAAAGACGAAAATCAGCGATCAGAAATTTAAGAAAACTTCGTTCTATCACTAAACAGTGCTACGATGACTTGTCATTGATTTGTAAGGGTATGCCTGAGCTCGTTGAATATATTTTTGAGAGGTGTGCATTCCCGTTTCCCCCTCGAGCTATCACTCAGGATCGTTTGGAAGGGGACTTTTCGATTTTGCGCACTCGAGCGGGATCAGGAATGAACCCAACTGTTTAGGATGCTGCCTATTGCCTAAAATCGATTAATGTTAGCAGATTAGCGACTCTTGTTTAAATGACTGTGTTGCGAGGTATGTTTTGTGTGCTGTATTTTATAATCACTTGGTTTGTACTTGTATTTTTCATGACATCAAAGTATAAGGCGCATAAGGATTACTTCTTAGATATGGCACACAGTTTAGTACGCAATGGCAAAGAAGGCAATCCAACAGCTGCGGCACAAAAACCGCCACTCGTACAGCACTGTTTTAGCACTAAGCAAATGTCTGCTTTCACGAAACATTCGAAAAGAACATCGACTACAGGATCAGAGATCAGAAAATTCTAAAGCGATTTCTTTCCTTCTTGATTAGCTTCCTTGCCGCCGCGGTTGACAATTTTCAATAACCACAAACATGAATCGCAATGATATATCGCAAAAAATACCGCATATAAATAGCTGATAACATCTAAAAAACACGAAAACCACATAAAATTTTGATCAGTTCTTTCAACTTCACGCAGAAATCACTTTTATATGGTTTATTTGACATTTCTAGCTGTCTAAAAAACACGAAAACCACATAAAATTTTGAGTGGCAGTATCTTGCCCAAAACTAGGAATATTTCGATGTTGCAGAGGTATTTAGACTCCTGGATCCCTCAACATATCAGTTCGATTTGAAAATTGAGGGCACGTAAAACCATTCTGGCGCCAAAGCATTCTAAACGACCCGGCCCCAATTTGATCGCAGCGCCAAGTTTTCAGCCTGTCTTTGCAAGAGAACGAAAAAGAAATCGACCTTACCGTTTACACTGCTGAATTCCTCGTCTTTCCAGCTTTCGAATGATGTAGTGAACTTTACATTTTGGTCAAAATTACTACAAACAATCCTGCATTACACTGCCACCCGTCTGCCGCCACGTAGCCTGGATCGCCCGTAACTACGTTTCTTGCGCACAGTCAGAGAATCGCATATCCTGTTATAGTATATCCATGACAAGAACACTGGGAGACCGCGCACACTTGCTAGGTGTGACGGAAAGCGAGTCCAGAAAAAATGTCATAGGCAGCCAATGAACCTGAACATCAAAAGGCCATGAACTGGTCTATTGAGTTTCTCCGTTTGTCTTATTCTCACTTGCTCGCCAGTTTGCTTTG
This sequence comes from Mesodorylaimus sp. YZB2_4, assembly GCA_030248295.1. Lineage (NCBI taxonomy): Eukaryota > Metazoa > Nematoda > Enoplea > Dorylaimida > Dorylaimidae > Mesodorylaimus > Mesodorylaimus sp. YZB2_4. The sequence goes on along the minus strand of JASANH010000982.1, from coordinate 10,651 downwards.
CTATGCCCTTGAAGGAGGTGGAAGCAGTTCTCTTCTCCGGTGACTTGTGGTGTTTCTTCGACTACCGAGTGCATCTACTTGCGCAAGCAGTCGATTTGTGGCCATGCATTGTCAATGTAGCGTTTGTTTGCAAGCAATCGATACGCAGAGAGTCGCCGTCTTGAAGTGCGAGCACACTTTTTGCGCCGATTGCATCATCAGATGGTTGGAACTTCATGGTCGATGCCGATATTGCATAGCAAATGCCACTCGTCGGCAAGTATTCTTCAACGGTCGAGAAAACACAAGGCCTTGCCATCAGTTCCGATCGCCCACGAAAATCAAGCTAAAAAAGAACAGGTATGGTCTAGCTTGTTTTCTGGAAGGTGATCTAGTTGGTTCTTGTCCAAGGGAAACATAAAACATAAAAGGCGATGCAGTCCTGATGGTGCAATAGGATGGGAACAGGATTCAGCAAACTTGCCTACCAGCTGCCAGCCCTGCCACGCGATCAGGGTAGACCCAGAACTAAAAGAGAGACCACGTCAGGATCAGGCAATAGCTTATACTGTAATAAAGTCTAGTGGCCAGTTCTACTACGCCATGTAAGTTAGTGCTTAGACTAAGCGTGTGCTTAGTCAGCTAAGTATTACTTGACTAAGCAAATGCTAAGCCGGGTTCGACAATGAAGAATAAGTATTTGCTTAACTAAGTGATTGCTCAGAGAAGCTAAGTAGTTGTGTCGCGTGGGAAAGCTGGGAGCAAACTATCAGTTTTTGCCAGCATTCACAAAATTTTTCGTCGCAATTACACTCTGCGGCAAAATATGCAGCTTGTAAGGTGTTTCTAAAATCTAATAGTGTTCCTTCATTATTGATAATATCGGGCGGTTACTATCGGCCAAAAGTGTCTTCGATCATGACATTCGTTCGTGACCTTTCTTATTCGTTTTTGCCTCAGTTTGGGGATTTCGATATGGCATCAAAATATAAACCTATTCCGCAGCCGTACCCGACCTTTGATACCTTCCACAGAGCTCGATTAGCTGTTGATTTGACCGCTTTGGCGTCCTTGGCACACACAATTTGCAACTGTAGAATCACATAGAATCGTAGTGCTATGATCACTTGGGCGGCTTGATGATGGGCGGCAACGCTTTGCTGCTCTTTGTCGCATTCAACAGGTCAGGTCTGACAAATAGTAGATTGAAGCTCGATCAAACAGAAATCTTTCAAATAACTTTTCATCGCTGTATACATATAGCGCATTTTCTCGATCTCGAAACCCCTTCCCCTTATGTTATCTCTCTTTCCCTCTCTATCTTTCAGCAACAGATAAGCCATTTCTTAATATCTTCAGCCTGAGACAGAAAGCAGAAAGCCTTATCACAGATCAGTGGCGTCAGGATTGCTCGTACTTAGCGTACCGGTACCCTGACCCTGTCTTAAGTCGAGCAATTACTTACCCACTTAAGAATTACCTAATTTTTTTGTCGAGCCCGTAATCACATGCTTATGCGACAAACATAAGCATTTGCTAATACTTAATTATCTTTAGCAGAACCAGCCTTAGGACTCGGCTCCTCGACTCTGTCAGTCAGTGTTCATCCGTCGGTTCATGTGTGATGCTCGACTGGAAATCGATACTCTGCACGTAGCCGGCAGCTGGGGAATCACCCGTCCTGGTGACGTTTCAGCCATACTAGGTCGGAAGACTTACGATTGCTGCCCCGGGTTTTCGGCATGGTGCAAAAGCTCTACCAGTCACTCTTATCAGTAACACGGCACAGTTGCATTACTCATGGACAAGTCGACTCGTCGACCACTGGCGGACGCACTTTAAAATGCACTGTGCGCTGCTCCGAATGCGACGTCGCCCATAAAAGCAGCCGTGTGAATAGCGCTTAGTACGTACATGGGTGTCATCTGTATTTTTCTATGATTTTAGTATATGAATATTTAGTGCTTTGATTTCGATTTCTAAGGTTTTTTACTTGATTGCATTCAACTATATTTGGGACTTGCTTCTCGTTCCCACAGTCTATTTTAAACATATTCTGGCAATAAGGGGCACTTAGTTTCCTCGAGGCATATAGTTGGAAATGTCACATCACAAAAACATCAAATTGGTGATTTGGTCAGGGGGGTCAGATCGTCGGCCGGAAACAGGAGGTCCAAGACGTGGCGGGTCGTCTTCCAAAAACAGGGGCCTGACGCATAGCGTGTGATGAGTGAGTGATCGTGGGTGATGACTGACTTCTGTACGGTGGCCTTGTCTTCTCTGCCTTTCGAGTTCTCGTCTGTGTCTTGCGTTCTGATGAATGAACAAAACAACGTCGCATAACAGGACAAAATGCAGACAACGGGACTGCACTGGCCGTAACAGCAGACCATTCACTCGCACACAGCACGCACTGTCCGATTCCTTGTCTCCATCCTACACCATGGTCACCCGGTAATCACTCGTGCAGCTTTCCAAGATTAGCAACTTACCAGCTCGTGTACTGTGAAGGTTGCAAATCTGACTTGGCATGTGAGTGCACTAATAGTCTGGGCTGGCCTCTTCAGGGTCCCTCTATAAGTAAACATGCAGTGTCCGACTAGATTGTGGACACTGGGTAGGACCCTAAAATGATACAGGTCGTCATCCAGGACGGGATGAACAAAAAACGGTGTGCAGGGTCATCCTGTTAAATGATAGTGATTTGTTTAATTGGTCGTGATGCTTGATCCAATCCTACACCCTCTGAGCTCGGTAGTTGTAACCAAGCCTGGCAGGCGTAGGAGGGGCGGCGGACAGAAAAAACTCCTACTGGAGCAGGCAAGTGCATCATCTCCATGAAATGCTTAGACATCGGCAAAGCATGCAATGAGCCTGAAACGAACAAGTCGAGGGCACTCATGATCCCTCGGGCAACTGCTGAAACTTCACCTTCGATAAAAAAAAAAGCAGAAAACGTGGGCGGAGCCATCACGACGCTCTAGCTCCAGACCCGCCTACGACGGTCACCGAGCAACGCTTAGTACACCTTGCATTTTTGAAGAAACCATATCTTACCCGCACAGGCACTGTAAAGTCTGCTTCAGGTGCATTGATCAGATCCATCAGTGCGCATCTGTTCGTCTTGGTGCACAGTAGGCTCGTGAGTTGCGTCGTCGTCGAGGTATTGACCGAGGGGGTTGGAAATGGCGCCCCTCCACGATTCGTTGATGGACGTGGGATCGCCGATCGGGATGATGGTGCTGTTGGTGGTGATCGCCGTCGCCGTTTTGGCCAGTTTGGTGATGGTGGCTTCGATGTGCGCATGTGGAAAGAAACACAAGCCGGACATGCAAAGTGCGCTCGAGCAACACCAGCCGTTGCCGCCTGCCGTACAACCGCAACAAAACGAGGCTTCGGCGCCAATCGAGCTCGCAAACGAGGCGAAATCGGTAGGACCTCAGTCAGCCAAAACGGCGAGCCTGTTCGAAGGATCGACTGCCGACGAAGCTGCTTCCCCGCGCTCGGTCGGTCAGGTAAGTTTGTGTGAAGGAGTTCGGGGGTTTTGCCGTATCTTTTCCGAATGGGGCATATGAGCTGCACGGGTCCATCACTCCAGGAACAAACATGCTCTTCTTTCCAGATGGGCGTCATCCCTGTTCGCGGACTGCGTTCGTACGCATCGACTGGTGTGGATGCCAGTCTCGACCAGTGGACCAGTTCGGTGCCAGTGAACAAAAGCGAGACGGTGCGTGTCAGTGCGAGCGATGTCAGTGTCCAGTCAATGACCGTCGGCGTCGGAAGCAGCAAGCCCGAAATGCGTTCGGTGCAGTCGGTCACTGTGAACGTGTAGAGACAACGAGAGGTGATGAATGACGGCGAAGTAATGAGGTTCAGAGGTGCTAGTCTTTGGCTTTGCTTTGAGAATGTCACGTCAAGAAGTTTCTATGTGAGTAAAATGCGCGAAATAGACCTCGGACCTCGTTGTATCCTGACTGGTGGGTGAGCGAGCGTGAGAGCCTGCCGTGCCGTGAGAGTATCACGAGCAGACGCAGATGGCGCTCTACGACAACAGAGGCCAGAAAGAAAAGTGGGATCAGCGGCCATGTGATGCTTTGTCGATTGTCCCGTGCGTGATCGCTTGCCACGTGTGTTCGAGTTGGTGCACGGGAAACAGCAGCAATCCTTCTAATGTTCCCAGAATTCAATTCAACTTCTTCTATCAGACCCTGCATCTGGAACACGGCACTGAAAATGATAAGACGTGTCTTGGTTTTTCGGGAGGCTCATAAAGTTGTATTAGCAATGCTTTTTGCATGGCTGCGAAGCTACAGCGTGCCACGAGGCATTGTTTTGTTGGATGGATTCGTTTTTCGGCCATTGGACCGGCTTGTATTTGACCATTGAACAGAACAGGTGACCGCAGCATTAGACTCTACCAGATAGCGATACATACTAGTAAGATAGAGATGAAGATACCCGATGCCAAGGGACCCGACCATTTGGCTTTGCTCGCGATCAAATCAGTGACAATGAGACCATGTTGTGCGGTAACCCGAGCATTTCGTTGTCGATTATGCTTCCTGCTGGCATTTTGACCTTCCTTGACTAATAAGTCATGGATGCAGGCACGCCTATATATTCAAGCACCCCATAGTACACACCGCTGGCTGGGCGCTGGCCGAACGATTTATATTTTGCTAGGTCTTGAGATACAACAATTTTCCCAACTCACAAGTAGCGAAAACTGCAAAAAAACAGCCGCGTAGAAGAAAGAGAAGGTGTGGAGCAGAGCAGAGTTGATCCAGCCACCTCTCATTTCCTGATGAGACTCTGTACTGATCAGGCTATCGGGGCTAGTCGCTGAGCAGGTCAAAAAGTCATTGAACCGTTTTTCAAGGAGCTATGAGTACTGTACCTGATCCTGGCCGCACGTCTAAAACAGAGCCGCCCCAACTCGCATAGCTACGTTGTACATAAGCATCGTTCGCTAGGCGCTGCCCGCTTACAGCTGGCTCGCTAGGCTCGCTTACCAAGGAGTTGGACCTATAAATCAGAAGGAGACTGCATCTTCTATACCGCAATGTTATAAATTTCCAGCGGGCTTATTTACACCTTGTCATAAGCAGTTTCAAGTGTCTGTGCAAAGTGTGCGCAGTCGGCCTCATAGTTCTTGGTGATCAAATTTAATTTTATATTGCATTTTTGACGAATAAAAAGGTGTAAAAAGAAACAGAAGACGTTTCGACGACACTTACCATTATTGCTTAATTTTGAACCGTTTTATGGACGGCTATTCTGATTCATATCAATTTCGGCAATGGATTAGGTACTGTACTGTGTTATTAGAAATGTTTTTCGAACGCTAAAATTTATGTTCTGTCAAAAAGTGCGATCGAACCAGTAAAACTTCTTTTTCCTTCATCATGGCTGGCATTATATTCTATTTTTCTTCTTGTTTTCTTTGCGTATATGTTTTCCCCCACACCAGCGAAGGGAAGACCCAAAGGGGAGGCCGCGCACACTCTGCGCAGACACAAACTGCTTATGACAAGGTGTAAATAAGCCCGCTGGAAATTTATAACATTGCGGTATAGGAAATGCAGTCTCCTTCTGATTTATAGGTCCAACTCCTTGGTCCTTCGTTGCTGGTTTGATACTGTACAGAAAATACGTGATTGCATGCATCACAGAGGTATGCTTGCCCTCCATCTGTGCTCGAGCTATCGGAAATGTAGCCTAACAGTTTGACATAAATAAAGCACGATGATAACTTCCAATCAGGCTGTAATTTTAGGGCATGAAAGTACAGCTTACTGTAGGTGATAGAGGCATGGCAAGATCGATATATGATACATACCCATCGCGCTGCGCTATCGAGTTTTCCTTGTGCAAACAGACGTCTAGCTGGCTCATCTTACATCATGGGGCTCGCCGTTGGCCTAGAAACTAGTCGCGGCGGCCGCAGCAACGCTGTGCGACCATGGCAATGCCTCCGATAATGATAAATATCTCTCAGATACCCTTCTAATTTCCAGTGAGACCCCCGCCCTTTAAGCGCTCTGTGGCTTTTGTCTCTCTGATCACCCACTCATGTCACCAGTGAATGCCATTCTGAATGACCGCATGCCAGTGCAACATGTTCGGTTACCAGACGTCCATGAGTCGACCTTCAGTTGAGTATTTACTTCGCACGATGGGCACATATCTGCTATGTCCTGGGGACGCACATCGTATCGTAAAAAGCATGCGCGACTGTTGGCCGGGGGGGGGGGCGTGGGAGAAAATACAACCAACCGAAGTCGGTGACAAAAACTTCAGACTGGAGCATGGCAAGTCTTGCGATCCTTCCTGCGACTGAAACATCAGTCAGCATGCTCGATGTCTTCCAACGAAAGGGCTCGCCATGGCCCGCTAGCAGTGGGTTGCACAAGCTTTGCTCTCTATTCTGATCATCTCAACAGAACCACGAAAACAAGACATTGCTGTTTTCAGTCAGAATTTCATACCAATTAAACAAAACAGTTTTTTCTTCTGGATTCAAAAAGAAAAATGCAATATCTGACGCAGCTTAAATAGAAACACAATAATACTTAATGTCCAGATCTTCAACTTTTTTGTGTCTGTCACAGTTTTGGTCTAGTTTAGGTGGAATTTCAAGATGAACATGGTTTATTTGAACAATGCTAGATAGTTTTATTACCACGGTTCAATATCAAAAGTCGTAATTTATTATCAGCATCCACAGCTGAATGATAAAACGTTCAGGAACAAATCCGGTTGCGTTACAGTAAGACTAGCACAGCCGGTATCACTAGAGCGTACACGACGATAGCATACCATGCTGAAATCTGGCACCATGCAAATTTCAAACATTTTGCATCCCAGGTTAATTTCAACTGCCTTAACTTTTTTACTAAAATTTCCACAGATTTCAGTTGTAACGCGGTCAACAAACATATTCGACACAGGACAATGGAGTTCAGTTTCTGGATCCGGGTGGTCAGACGAAACCGAGTAAAATTTCGCGCACATGCGCCGGCCATTATATGGATCATATACTGTAGATACCGGTTTCGAAACTCTTTAGAGAGACAAGACGGCTCCTTTTCACCTTTGTTCAAATACTCCTGGATTTTCAGAGAAGTCTTCCGTCTTTTTGTTGTTTCATTGAGGGCAGAGACCACCAAGAGCAGGCATAGAAGAAATAAGAACCTATGGACCATTTTTTAAGAACCTTCGTGAAATCTAGGGCATAAAATTTGGGACTACGTGTGAGCTCTGGCATCCCTCTTGAATAACACAAGTGGAAAGCACGAGACAGAGACAAGAAAGAGCTGATCACTAAAGGCAAAAAGCAAAAAATTATTCAGTGGAAAAAGCTGATAAAAGCGCACTGCAGAGAAAGGCTCAAGAGGTTTTTACGACAAAGGTGCTGTTACAAGAAGTTTTTCATCTGTTAACCATAAAAAGCCTGTTAAAATGCAAGGATGCTCGTTGCATCAAAGTTGTCCCTACCTCCTAATGTTTCGACCTTGCCAAGTAAAAATTTTGACCCCACGCTTTTTTGTGCTCGTTAATAAGTACCCTGTGAGTGCATGGCGATGCAAAAGTCAAAAAAGTTTTTCGCCTCGTCCCCGGCAATAAACATAAAAACGTCCTGCTTGGGGATATTGGCCACATCCCCTGATCCCTTGTCGTCGAAGGATGTGAAATACATCAGAATGACCGCAAGATGATAAGCTATCGAACACGTTTTTCAAAGTCCCTAATGTCTGCCGTTCGTGGGATACTTATACCAAAGTCAAAATTCAAATTTTTCTATACCAATGCGCAGAGTCGGACTGACTGAAGACGATGTGACAGTTTTTCTGGCGAGCATCTTAATGCACGGCCTAGCTTCTAACAGAAATCGTGTCCTTACACAGTGGCATTGATGGTTGCGGAGGCATCAGCGCTAAACCTCGCAAACCCTTGTCAGTTCGGGTACAAATGAGCTAACGAGCGCAAGATAGTATGCCCTGTATGCAAAACAATTTTCGCAGACCTGATTTCCTCATCTGAATCCTTCTGAAGACAAAACACGAGCTAGTGTCCGGGACCCACGTCGGCCTTCATTTTCAACCAAAACAACATCTCCAATCGCGGGAACAAATGGAGACCGCGCACGAGCTTATTTTAAATTACGTTCTCTCAAGCTCAACAAATACTGATCGCGCCACTGTTCACAAAAACGTAACAAATGCCTTTGACCCTTCTTCCATGAGTCAAGCAACTTATCAGAAGACGACAAACCCTGCACATAATTTGGGTCCTGCGCCTCCGCCAGATCCACTGCAGGCATCCCAGTAGCCACATTGAGCGACAAGAAATGAGCAGGAGTCAGAGCTTGACCAGAACCGAAGTCAGAGCTGACGCACGTTAGCGGACGCGAATTCACTACAGCCTCGATTTAAGAAACCAGAGTCTGAAGCTGAGTGAGACTAAAGCATAGTCGACCAAAGCTCTTTCGCATACACTGCTTGACGATCCGCGCCAAACGCTCATAGAATCCTTCGCGACTGAAATAATCAAGACCCGTGTAGGTGACTGCTGGTGAGGCAACAACGCGGCACTGTGGATAGGCCGGCATATGGAGGCACCTTATATGGACCTCCATCAAACCGACGACAACGCAAACATGACCGAATAAGCTTTGGAAAACCTGCGATCTGCCAGATGGTATCCAGAACACCTTCCTAATCGCAGCTAAGGTGTGCGCTACACCCACATGAAACAATGTCTCGTGGAGGTGCCTAATAACCAATGTCGTCAAAGGGTCACTCTTTGGGAGAAGAATCGGAAAAATAGAGACATTAGAAAGACCCGAATTGGATAGACGACCTCCACATCGCGAAATTCCTATCTCATCAACCCAAAGATCAAACTCAGAGATCAGTGCATGAGACTTCTTATTCTCCAAGGCGGATAAAACATCTCCAAAGTGCTTTCGCTGCACAAAATGAATCCATAGAGTTCTCGCAGCATTGATATCCGATGCCATTAACGCAATGGAGTCAACCGGACGCCGTTGAGCCCGCTGAATGAATCGCATCACATATGCAATTACCCGAAGAAGCTTAGTTAGTGAAGAGAAACGATTACACTCAATGCCGCAGGGAAGCTTAACGTCCACCACGGCAGCAAAATACGGCCTGCTCTTCAATAGCGACCTGATCACAAGTTGTGTCACTGGGAGCACGGAGAAAATCACTGGATGGCCATGACGACTTATCAGTCAACCAAACGGGGCCATGCCACCACAGCTGATTGTGAGACTCCGCCAAACCAGACGCTGAACACCCACGAGAGGCCAAGTGGGCTGGGTTCTCTCTCGTTGGAACATATCGATAGTCAACCCCAGCCACCGACTTGATTTTAGCGATTCGATTTCGAACAAACACAGTAAGCGGCTTGTTGGAACATAACCAGTGCAGCACGCAATGCGAGTCAGTCCAAAGAAACCGTTCACTCACAGGAAACGGTAAGCTCGATTCAACAGACGATAAAGCTTTGCTTCCAATATGGACAGCCATGAGCTCCAATCGTGGCAATGTAAGACTACGCAAGGGAGCCAAACGGGCCTTAGAAAATACGAGACGGCTACCCGAGACACCGTCAGTCAACACACTGATTTCACTCACTGCAGCAAATTTAACACACTGATATGCATCGCAAAAACCATGCAACGTAACCTGCGAACCTTGTCGAAAACTTCAAAACCGAGGAAAGCTCAGTGGGGACCAGGATCGCATTCCAGACACAATGCCTTTCCATGTGGAGACCGATTCCGGAGACAAAGCAGTGTCTCAATCTACGTTAAAGACCCACAACTGTTGCAAGAACACCTTCGCGGGAACGAAGACTGGACAAAAGAACCCCAGCGGGTCAAAGAACGAAGCGAACGAAGCAACACCATACGCTTCGTGAGCAATTCGTCGTCAGCACCAGACGAATCCACAACAGCGGCAATAGATAAACTATCAGCAGTCGAATCCCACAGGTATCCAAGCACAGATACAACAGAAGTAGAGACCCGATCGACTTCCGGCACCTGAGCTAGAAATTTTGCCGAGTTCGAACCCTATTCGCGCACATTCATTGAAGCACCTTCAGATGCGCTTCGCCTCCAAATTGAACGCAGACGCGGCTTCACAGGATTCAATTGGAATCGAATAAGTAAGTTACAAACATCTTCCGAAAAACACGGGGCCACGCAACAAGCAGTCATTCAGACTCTGACTGCCCTTTCGGGACTTCGCGGAACCATCATACACCACGCGCAGCTTCGTAGTTGCCTTATGCGGCGTGATGACTGGATGATGTGGCAAATAATGCACAATGTCCCCAGTCACACTGGAGTCATCGACCTTCTCAATCATGCCACGCGCCAACTGCGAATCAAGAACGGCTTGATAACGCTCAAAACACGAAGAATCTTCCCGATGACGACGAAGAAGACTATTTAACCTTCCCAGTGAAAGTTGAAAATTCGTTGGAAGATTAAATGCTTTGTCCTTCCAAGGCCAAGTAACGAAATACCGACCATCGCGAAATTCGATCGTTCTATTGAACTGTTCTAGAGCCTCCTCATCTCCAACATCCTCCACACGGTCTTTAATGCCCAAAGTTTCCAAATCCCAGAGTTTGGAAA
>JASANH010001168.1:0-15916 GCA_030248295.1 Mesodorylaimus sp. YZB2_4 | reverse complement strand
TCTCCCTCACTTCGTGGCAGGATCCTCGGGCCAGTAGCCGAGAGTTTTTGAAGACTGAATTTCCAGCTACAAAAAGAAAATTTTTTGTTGCAGTGTTCTCCTAGACTGCGATTCAGAGTTCTGTCTGAGCATCCTTCCCAAAAAATTGTTACACGGCTTTTCAAAGCTGATAAAAAGGAAATGCTGCTCTCAGGATTAGATCAAGACGAGTCTCGTTATTTTATTAGCAGCAAATCTAGACAATTCTCTGCCCGCTTACATTGTACGAGTAGCTCTTCCTCGCCGCGGAGTGGAATATGAAAGAAAGCACACAAAATAATCAGACAAGTCCAAACCATAATTAGCTCAAGGTTCCATCGACGTTACTGGCTTTTTAAACATTTAAGCCGCTGAAAATGCAAAAGCCTCATTACAACAGTAAGAGCATACAAAATATTGCGATAATCACAGCACTCTGCATGATGCATGTTCCAGCAGGAGCTCACGATAAGTATACGTATGGACACATGGAGCAATATACGTATGGACACAAGCGCTAGAACATCCACCCGTGCTCGAACATCCAGGGACAAAGATTCTGGTAGGCGCACAACGCATCATCCTAACGTTTGGAAAAACTGGATTTTTCCAGAGTTGATACTAGAAAGTTGCACGCTGAACAGTTTTCTCCGTGTTCTTTGGCAGCTAGCTCAAACTTCTAGGAGGCCAGACCTAAGGACTGTTATTGATTTTATGAGAGGAAACGTTGCTGCGAATAGTTGCACCAAGCAGCTCTCTAAAGATACCGTGAAAGCCGCAAGTACGGACTACTATACGATGAGACTGCCTGGTTTTTATTTGGTCCTCTTCGTTGGCATGTTTTGCAAGTACCGATTTCGGCAGGACGATTTCCTATGCACAATATAGGGTACAGGGTATGTTTTGCGGATCAACGATTGCCGGTGAACAGCGTCATTCTTCACTGTGACACGACTTCGACCTGTGCACAGTCACTGCGCATTGTATTGGGTGCAACTTGTTAGCTTGCGAGAGTCTCAACCAAAATGGACTTCAACCGTCTGCTCAAATCGGCCCTGTGTCCTTATTATTTTCGATTTCTAGATATGAGGCACCGCATTTTTTCGGCCGAAGTACATAGACTGAGCATTATGAACAGTTGCCTGTTTAGCTCAGCCACACAGACGCGCAATGTTAAGCGGGCGACTTTGCCCGTCCATAATTCGACAACAAATCCACAAAAATGCACAAAATTTTGGGGATAAGCTATGTTTGCCATGGCCGATAATCGTGCAAAATTTTGTTAGAAATGGCTTAGCCGTTTTCGAGATCCAAAATGCACGTTTTGCTGTTCCAGAGATGACGAACGTAAGACGACGAGGACGACGAAGTACTTAAGTCCCGTCTTCAGCAATAACCACTAAAGCTACGGACAAAAGAATTGGTTTTTCTGAAAGCTCGCATAGCGCGAATTGTTCTTTTGAGAATGTGATTTTAAGTTTCGAATAAAAATATTTGAATCTTAAAATCACCACCAGAAAATAACTCGACCGTTGATTTTTTTGCTGGCACAACCGGCAATGGAGTGCCTTAACAGTGTGAAAACCCCTGCCTATCAACAGCCACATTAGTTGCCTGTTCAGCCCAGCCGCTTTGAAACTTATGCGCAGTAGGCCACAGTGACAAAGCAAAACGTGGGGACCTTCTTTGTACGAAATTTGCATCAGCTCAGGAGGGACTAGACCACAAATTTCTTTTATCTATTCTGAATTCCTAGCCCAAATGTAGGTGCGAAAAAGTACTATTATTTCGAAAAAAATCTGTTATCAGACAACGACAAGGTCAGCCCGGCCTTCTTACTCTAACCAAATGCAAGGCGAGACGAGGTTGGCTGGGCTCCCTCGGCGGCGTTTGTAGAAAAATTGTGATCAAATAGAATTGCTACTGTCACTAAATAAGTGTAACAGGGCGTCCCCTACCTTAGCCACTTCATTCAGGGAATAGAGAGATGGAAACACAAGGGCCGATGGTCGTACTAGTGCTGAGGGTTGTTCGCCCAAAGCTATTAGCATGCTGGCTCCACAGAAAAAAAGTGGCAAAAAGGGGGTTGGCAAAAAGTGGTCAGCTGCGGTCGGGGGAGGGGGAGGGGTAGCGGCCAATGGCAAATTTTTAGACTTTTGATGACAAAAAAACACCTTTTATCTTCACCAGTAGCGCGCGTTCAAGCCTTCAAAACTTTTTGTCTTCTCTTCTCCTTGGTCGTTCATTCTCGATAATGCAATTTCGGCTTCATCAAGACTCTTATTCCCAACTGGCATGGCATCTGATCCGAAAGGGAGAGTTGGGAGGCGATGGCTAAGCTGATTCAGGCGGTGATCCGCCTTGCTGGCCGGCAACCCTGACTGGGAGGCCGAGGTTCTATTCGACGGAGGACGGCGGTTTAGTAGCTTGTCGTTGGCTTTGGACACCTGGCTCCGGGCGACACCACGTTACTGTCAAACGGCGGACGCCCACCCAAGGAGTAGAGAATTGGGAAACTGTCCTCAAATACCAGTCGAGAAGGTCCCTAAGCTAACGATAAGCCCAAGCCCCTTCTCACCCAGCATGCCCTCGTGTTGAGGTGCTCCCAGTGAAGACACAGGGAACCTGCCATGAGAGCTGGTCACCTCAACGGATAGGTCGGTATCACCTTTTTCCAGGATCGAGATCAGGGCAAGCCCGATCGGGATCGGGATTTTTTGTTTGAGGTCGAACAGTTTGCACGCACGAAGGAGATGAGTCTATTTTCCAGACTAAAGCACACTTTAGTCATCCAGGTTTTTTATAAGGTCGAGTTTCAGTCATTATAAATAAGCTGAAATTGATATGTACCGTATTTCCTCGAAATTCTTCCCGCGGGAGAAATTTTTTCAAATGGGTCCTAAACAGGGGAGAATAACCAGAGGGGGGATAATTGCCAGAGGGGGAGAATAAAGTACAATCGGGGTCTAGACAGGGGAGAATAACCAGAGGGGGGAGGATTTCGAGGAAATACAGTACATTCGCAGTTTCGATCCGCGTCCAGCAAGGTCAGCCTAGGCTAAGTAAAATCAGTGTTGCTATCATTGTCGATTTGAGCCGATGTTGCTGTTGCCTCTTCATCGCTACTGCTTCATGTCATATATGATGAATCAGAGTGCACCATGCTTATGCATATCATCATTATTAGCAGAATCCCGATGCCTCAATGTCAGGATCAGGATCGGGATCCCAACCTATCCCTCACATCCGCGCTTATCATATCGTGACTGCTTGCTAGCTAATATGATTGGAAGTCCCGTTGAGAACTGAACCGGCGCGGCCCGACCCGCAAAACTTTTAAAAAATATGGGGAAAAGTTTGTGGAGGCTTTTACAAAATAGAAATACGCTTTTGTCACTATCAGCTACCCCAGCCAGATCAGCCCGCGGTCGGCTCGGTTTGCGGCTTGTAGTTGGCTCAGCTTGGCTGGCTCAGCTGGACTTACTCACATTCATCTCGGTCTGCGGCTCAGGAGCTCGGCCAGCTCGGCTGGTAAAGTTGAAAATTTTCAACTTTCCCAGCCGAGCCAGCCGAGCTTGGAACAATCGTTCTGGAGTTATTAGCAGGAAAGTAGCCGATTTCGATAAAAATATGGATTATGATGAAATTATTGAATTATCGTGAACTTATTATAAGCTTAATCGGTTCTAGCAGCTAGGAATTTCGAGAACTTCAATGCTTAAATCAGGCAAAAAGCGGATAGAGTCTGATGCGAATCGGCATTATTTGTGTGCTAGGGGAACGGGTCGGACTGAGGTGTCAAATTTGGCATTTTAATCCAAAACAGGATTAGCGAAATAGTGTCGAGGAAGTTCGATAGAAATGGTGTGATTCAAGATTTACAGAAGCCACGCTAATTGAATTTGAAAACCAGCAACTACAGTAGAGTTGCCCAGCATATGCATCGATGAGGGTAATATACTAAAAATGGCAGTAGTGGAACCGACTCTAGCAAACCTGTTAACTATGTAGTTCCATTACTGTTCCTTCTCATTCTGATCATTAGAGATAGAACTGTCGACCTGATACCTCATGAGTCTGCTGAGTTACAAAATATGCTCGATCGCCAATGCAAGTATGCGTGGTTGGGATGTCCGTCATGCTAAAGATGAGCCTGATGCAACAGGTTGTGCATTGGTCATGTACTGCTCTTCGTTCAGCAGACCAATAGCAGCCATATTTTAGTTTTATTCTTTCGATTTTGACTATAATAACCCTCTGCAGTAGTCTTGCTTCTTGGAAAAATTTCTGCGAGCCGAGCACCGAGCTCCTCAGCCGAGCCCGCCGAAAAGCAGACAGAATGTTTTGAGCAGCGTCACATCTTCTAATGTGAACGACCCAGCCGAGCTGAGATGACTGACAATGAGCCGCAAGCTGAACCAACCGAGGCATGCAATGTGAACGCTCGTCAGCTCATCTTACAGCTCGGCTGGCTCGGTTAGCTCGGCAGCCGATCAACCGATTTGCAATGTGGACGCCGCTTTAGGGAATTTCTCGAGACAAAAGGGAACTGCTCCAGAGAGATGCTACTTACAGCACGGTATCAGCCATTATCAGTGTAGGCCTTTTTTGGCCAGACAAAAACAAGGACTCTTACCTCCTGCTAGTGCAGTGCAATAACTGACTCTTGGCGGCTTTGGGAATCTCGGGTCAGCGCACCCACATTCCCGCAAGATCATCTTTTGCAGGCAAGTTCTCAAACAGCCCTGAAAAAAAAGAAGTGACATCGCCAACTTTCAATGACTCGAACAGTTTATACCTCGACGGTGTAAGATCCATTGAAAAAGTATGCGTCTGGATCGACAGTGGCGACACAGGGAAAAGAGTCAGTGTTCTGTCTTATCACGACCTCCTGCAACAAACAGGCTCCCATCGAACTGAGTTTATTTTACCCCTTGGTAAGCTTACTCTACATAGAGATGGCGACTGACACCTTTGTTCCAGGTACCACATAGAACCCTTCGGTTTCTGGGAAGGTCATTTCGTCGGGCAATTGTAAGGCGCCTCGAAAGCCAGCTGATTCTGTCTGGCACATGTAGTCCCATTGTTGGGTGCGAAGCAGCAGTTTTAAGCCTGCGTCTGTCAGAAGGAGAGAAGACTGGAGTCAAAGGTCACTGCAATTTTCGTTGCTGTCTTACCACTGACCCCTCCCACACGTGATTAAACTCGGACAGGATGGCGGTAGTTATATGTGAAGCAGTTTCCATACGCCATTGTAAATGTTTGCTTGAAGTTACTGTTAATTGCATAGTAAAATGGAGACTAATAACTACAGAACCTAGCGCCTGCTGTGAGTTTGAAAGCGTTATTTTATTGGTACCTACAGTGGCACCACATTGTGCATCGTATCGTTACAGTTGTGGGGTGAGGTTGGTGCAGTTTTTTTAGGTGCCACAATAGCATTAAAGACGTGTGCACCACTAGGTCCGCCGCCATTACGCGGCGGTATCTGTAATTATTAGGAAAGAAGGGTCTTGAACCTTGGGAAATACCTTCTCGGAACACTGCTGCTTGACCTTCATCAAACTTCCCCATAAGACATGTGCAAGGTGGTGCTAATATTCTGATAGAGGTGTAACCTGTTTTCTTTGACAATATACCCGCCTTTCGCGTGGCGCATGGTGCCACGTGTATAAAAACAGTTAGTACAGTAAGCGTACTCAGGGATCACATCGCATTTGTCGCCATCGAAGGTGCAGTTGGTGATGATGTCATTTAGCTGATGGCCGATCAGTTGCAGCAAGTCCAGTGGCAGGCTTGCCAAGAAATAAGGTAGCACATGTCGCATTTGACTCGATCGTGAGATCATATCGCTCGCCGTCACCTTGTAAGCACATCAAACAATGGCGGAAGCACATTTTAGGGGGAATATCCTTCCATACCACAGTTATGCCCACAGATTTCAGGAATTCATTATAGGGGATAGTGGTGTCGTTCAAGAGTGACTCCGTTGTTGATGTTTGGATCGATGTTGAGAACCGTGTTGTCGTATCAATGCCTTGTTGGGTATTTGATGTCGATAATGTGATAGGGTTATTTTTATACGCTGTAAAGGAAGACCGTCAATACTTCTGGTCACTACGGAATCTACTCTGTGCTTCCTGTATGTGTTTATGATCGAGGCTTGACTGACTTGAGTGTGGTTAAAGAGAACGCTGTGGCTCACCATTCCAGTGAACATGATAAGTGTATGTCTGCCTGATGGTTTTACAGTCTTAAAATCAGTGATTTGATGAGTAGCTTACTCCTGGATTGCTGGATTGTTGAATCAATCATGGTCAACGCTGTACTAGTAGGAGGTGTTTGCGGGATAACAAATTTGGATGCTTTGGTAGATGGGGCGATACCACTCGTGGTGACAGCTTGTAGAACGCTCTTAAAA
This sequence comes from Mesodorylaimus sp. YZB2_4, assembly GCA_030248295.1. Classification (NCBI taxonomy): domain Eukaryota; kingdom Metazoa; phylum Nematoda; class Enoplea; order Dorylaimida; family Dorylaimidae; genus Mesodorylaimus; species Mesodorylaimus sp. YZB2_4. The sequence continues at coordinate 9,477 of JASANH010001168.1, read as the reverse complement.
GATGTGGAGGCAGAGCTCGCGAGAGGAGAGAAAGTTTTTGTTGTTGGTCGAATAGATGGCGCCCTTGGGGTCGATGAGCTTTTTGAAGGTGCAAAGGTTGGCGTGGATGTTGGATCTGACGATAAGACTTATGATGAGGGGCTACTGTAACCCCCCGCCTGGTAGGCCATGGCGAGTGGGAGAGAGTAATCGATACTCTCCCCTGGCTGGGAAACGTCAACCCCTCGGGTTGATGTTTCAGCCGTAGGTATAGTCGCAAGACTATCCTGCTCCAGTCGGAGTTTTTGTCCCGCCGACTTCGGTCGGCCGCCTCCCTCCTGCGCCTGCCAGGCCTGGTTACACTACCATTGGTTAATGACGTGGTGTCTCTTCTAATCGTAAGTTCGAGCGTTGGCGTAGCAGTTTCCACTGTTTTGGATGAGCTGGAAGCGATTGATGCCGTTGATACGGTGGTCTTGACACTAATTGGTACAGTGTTTGTTGGAGATGAGATCGGGCTTTGTAACGCAGTACTTGTGGTTTCGGAAGGTGAAATTGGGTCCCAGGTTAAGAGATACCGGCTAGTACTGGAGGGCGAGACGCTGATTTGAACAGCAAATGGAGTTAGCGTAGGAGATGTTGAGCGCGCCATCGGTGAGGTTGAGGTTGAGGTTGTGGAAGTGGAGGTTGAACCCGCCGTCGTGGTTCCAGTGACTGGACTAGTCAGTGTCGGGGTCGCTGTCGTTGATTGGGTTGCTGTCGATGTTTTAGTCATTAGCGTTCCAGTATACAACATTGTACTCGTGCTTCTCAGTGATGTGGTGGACACTGTTGAAGCTGACGTGGTTGTGCATTGTAGAGAGCTTTGCAAACGATCAGGGACTCCCGATAGGTTAATGCAGCTCAGCAAGGTCGATGCGCCTGTATTCGTGCTAAAGAGCGAACTGGAGAAGCCTCTAGTAGCCAATGAATCGGTTTGGACGGGAGAGGTAAGAACAGGTGTTGATGCGGCCAGAGTTGTCGATGAAGCTGTGGTGGTTGAGATGCAGGTGTCAGGAATCGTAACCAGGTTGGATGGTGCCGAAAGCATGTTGCACGTTTGGCAATAGGAAGAGCGTTGTTTCAGAATAATTACAAAAACCACACATATACGTATTCGGAGGATCCACGTGTTTCTCTTGCAGCGAAAGAGTAGACTGGTTATCAGAACGATATCTTTTTCCACTGCTGCCATGCTCGTATTAAAAATTTAGGGGCATCCAGACCTTATTGGCTGCGCTGTCATTGTTACATCACTTAATTGTCATCGATCGTCAGTTTTTATTCTTTGGCAAACATCGCGTATAAGCCAAGTTGCTTGGGTAAGCGTGCTTCACCTTTTAGCCTATAAGCTCTCCTCATGTCTCTCAGCAGAAGCATTACGTGGACACTGTATTTATTTATTAATATCTCCTTATTGACTCAAGTTCTGGCTGTTCAAGATCGCGACGATGGAGGAGTTTCAACAAATAACACTTCTTTGTTCAACTGGTTGGACAACGGTTGTTAAATTGAGTGAAACTGCTCTCTGCGATAAAATAGCTCTTCAAAAGCTATCAGCAAAGCATAACTGGAAACGCATAAGTCTTGCATCTGTGCACTAATCGCCAAGAAACCATTTTTTCCACGTAATAAAAATGTTGCAGCATAATTTACAGAATTTGCCCACAACTTTGAATAGTCAGTGTGCGCACTGTACATCTTTCAAAATTTCATAGAAGCAACTGCTGGTAATGCATCCAAGGTGATTAATTGTTATACATACGACAAAACAAATGTAAAATCTTACGCAGCTAATACTCTCCACTTCTATACGAGAGCACCGCATGAGGAATGTACCCCAAATTCTGCTGCGCACGAATATCACCAGTCTTCATTTTTTCCATACCAGAATTGGTCACTGGTGGCATCATTCTTGTGAGCAGCCTCCTTTCTTTGCAACAGTCATAAGCCATCATGAAACAGCCAATACCGCAGATTAGCAACAAGTATACAAACCAACTGATCCATAGAGCTGTGGGGGACATGGCCAGAAATAGGCCTAAGCTGATGTTGATGTAGGCCAGAAGCAGCAGGGCAACACCAAGCCAAAAATGAATGATCAGAATGAGAGTTCTTAGTTCGTGATAGTTGAGACTCCTGGAAATGGAGGCTATGTAAAGAGGTCTTCTTGGCGTCAAAACACTTACATAAAGCCCAGGAAGGCTTGAAGCAAGAGAAGGAGAAACACTAACATGCCCATCGTTCCGTGGACAGATTGGAAATGATAATGGCCGTCAGGTATTATGAGAATGCCACAGATAAAAGCGCAGAATACGAAGACTAGACCGACCAACTGGAATGCAGATAACGTGAAATTTACTGTTAATGGTCGTCCAAGTGACACGAGACTCACCTGCACCGCCTTGTGCAAGTACCGCCAATTTACCATGCCCGGCTCCTTTATTATGGTGGAATACTGAGCAAGAGCCCCACCAAACTGGAGCAATACTGCGAAGCCCAGAAACATAAGTAAGCCATGAAGTGATATCAAAGTGAAGAATGACTCGCCACAAGGAGATTTCAGCGCAGAGCTCGAATCACCGCTCAGAATGTAGACGTCAGTGGGAAACCGCCTGTTGAGGGAAGACAAATACATCGCTTAGCTACATACATATACTCGCATGAGCGGATATGCCCAAAGTTTGGAAGTGACGAGACGATTGAAATTGATATTGGCTGCTGGAACAGGTGAGCGCACACATCTAAACCCCCCTTTTTTACTGTAGTCGTTCTCAAGCTCAGCTCAGAGATTTTAGCTGAACGACGAATAAAGCTCATGGGAACGGTGAACGCTCAAGCTGAACGCAAGCACATTATCCGGGGAGAGCAATTACCCCCCCCCCCGTTTCTTTACCCTCCAATTTCGCCCCCGAACAGGTACAGGGTTTGGCCAGTTGTGGCAAATGCTGCACCAACGCGATTTCCTGGCGACGTTGTCTGAAAATAGATGTCCCTGATAATAACTCTAAATAGCTTAACTCACTAAGCTTACTCCTTCAGCCAGTCTAAGTGACCACTCGCTGCTTTTTAAATCGTAAACAGCCACTTCATTGTCCTTGAGTTTGTTTGTTGACTGAAATAAATAGGCCAGGTAAGTGCCGGTAGGAGAACGTTGTCGATGGGAGGTAAGTTAGCTTACGGCAATTATTTGACGACTTTTGGTATCCCCGCCGTACAGCACGACGTAGGGCACGCCGTTAAACGACGTAAGAGCCATAGCTGCATGAGATCTGAAATAAGGGATCATGGAAAAGATCAGAATTTGACTTCTTTTGTTTGATAACAGCTCTCTATAATCTGCAAAGCCCACCTCGCCATGGCGCACATTTTCACCTGCTTCCACTTGTTCATTTGCCAGTTAAAGGTCCAAGATGTCGCCGATGGGCAAGCACCATGTCTAAATTCGGGTTCTGCACAATAGATCGCGTGCAAACATCCATATCGCATCGTACCATACTTACTTTACGCACCCTCCAAAACTAAGCATTGTATTCTCATCGATCAGAGTCGATGCTTGAAAAGCTCGAGGATGGGGCAGGCTGGGATCATAGACCGATTGCCATCCTTCTACTTGATGCCATCGATACCGCGATAAATCAAAGACTAATGTGTCAGAGAAGTAATCGCCGTTCAGATTCACCCCGCCCGACACGACAAGACTCTTGCCAATTATGAACATGCCACCAGAAGCGTGTCCTCGTGGTTTAGGTCTGAGGAAACCGTCAGGCTGGATTCGGGTCCATAAGAAAGACCTATAGAAGAAGAGAGCTATCCTTGTAATGTATGCTAGATTCAAAAGATTATGGTTACGCGGCATTGAAACTCCAAATATCATCAAAACAACGCTTAGTGTCGCAACCAGTCGCAATAATAAGCTGCCCATTGTACATCCCATACACAGTACCGTATCGTCCTTCCGGCCTGTGGTAGCCACTTTTCGCTTCGTACCATCGTCCTGAAAACACTCGCATCAATCCTGATTCAAACTCCCCCTCTTTTGTTACCCGCTGCCACGTCCAAGACCCAAGTATCATTGAAAACAGTCCCATTTGCTCCAACTCCACCAAATATAACAAGGAACTGTCTGAAGACGTCGAATCCGAATGCATGGAATTTTCGTCCAGCTGGCCCTATTTTACCGCTTCGCACAGAATATTGGGCCCAACTGAATGGGAGAGAATGCGCAGGAAATATATCGACCCAAGAAAAACACAAGACCAGAAAACAGAATTTTACAGGCATGATTGCACGAACAAGGAGCTATAACTGGATATTAGCTCGGCCGCCGTGCCAGTTTCATAAGCAAGTATACGTCAGGCACGAGAATCGGCATGAAGAATCGAGTATTTGCTCATTTGTCGGCTGAGTCAAGAGAGAAAACAAAGGCGTTTGGTAGATTGAAAAGGCAGAGGGATGATTCGATTTTGTGTTTGCAATGTCTGCCTGAAAATATTTTAACCCTCTGGAAATCAACAGTTTGGCAAAACGCACGCGTGCTTGACTTAAAAAAATCAGTACCTTGACAAACCGCCGATATTTTGGCACACGCCATTTCTTACACATATACTACTCCACAACTTCTGCGCGTTATCACTGATGGATTCGGTCTGATGTATAAAGTGGGTATTGTTTGAAATTCTACGCTGCACTGGACAAATCCACCAAACAAAACGCACTTATGCTATATTTCTACGCTGGTGATGTTGAATTGGCAGTTGCAAGTAGGTGGCACATAAAATTGATAAATGACCAACAGGTAAGTTACAATGACTGAAAATACCTAAAAGTCGAAATGTAACTTTAAGTTTCCGTGAGATACCAAGCTCAGCAATGGGGCCATCATTATTTATTAGGCATAAAACTATTAAAAGTGAAACTTACACTTAGAAGCAGGGGCATATCCAATTTTGCCAGCGATCCCACAGTTATTCCAAAATCGGTCGATACGAGGTATTGCATGAAGGATAAATACGAATGGCGATCAGCCTACGGAGCAAGGAAATAGATAGGTCTCAATCTACAGTTGACGGGTCAGCTGAACCATGTGCTAGCTATCTTACTGCAGCTTTTTTACAGTTCTGTAAGCACTGTATGACTAATCCTGTGTTAATCTGCGTGCATTATTGACAAATGTGTCATTACTAAATACCTCGTCTGCCTAAATACCTGTCGGCTCAGCACAGATGCAACCTTTTTGCAGTATTAAGGCAACCTATGTACTGTACAGAATGATATACGCACTTCGGTGTCCTCTGTTAAACCAGGGGAAGAGGAAATCCGACTTTGCACTACCGCTTTCTAATATCGGATGTGCCATAAAAAATGCTACTCTTTGAAGGACACAGTTTTCCAGTCACCCAATTCTTTATGGATATTACACACAAAGCTGTCAAAAGAACGTAAAACAGCACGATTATTACGACCATGTGGTTAGTCAACCCCACCCGTACCGTGTGGTTACCTCTCGTGCTTTTTTCGCTGTAGCGTCGCAAAGTTGATGATACTTTACCAGCCACTGATGCAACAGCTCTTTTGCTTCTTCCGCCTGAAAAATGAGTTTCTCTACAAAGACAATAAAACATGTGCCAGCTGCTACCTGATTTCTGAGTCTAATTGCGGGTATGACGGTGATCATAAATATAAGGAGCATCATCGAGATAATCGCTGTAAGTAAGAGAGTCTCGAAAAAGGACATTGCTCCTTTGAGAAGCAGGAAAAGGCCCGTGCAAATGGCCAGAATTATAAAGCACAAGTGGCACAGGCATCCAATTCGGAAAGCCTGATCGAGCAGACGGATCATCGAAGCCAGTCGGGCATACTCCACGTGATACTTGTCAATAAGATGCCTCGAGAATGTTGCTCCGTTCTCAGCTCCCAAATTTTTGCAATAGCCGTGAAAATGCAGGTAAACAATAGTGCAGAGGCAGAAGTAGAAAATACAATAACAGCAGCCGTGAAATTCCACAAACAACTCGTTAATGATGAGTATTGTTGTTAAAATAGAATCATCGATGCCGAACCACCAGCCTGCTCTTTCAAAGTTTGCCAGCTTGCTGATATTAATCACCGAAATCCCCGAATATGCTGCGCCATGCACACACATGCTCAAACACGCAAATGGCACAGACATGAAAAAGGCAAGTTTAGTGGATCTACTCCATTGACTGATTAACCTATGCGATGATGCACTGTTAAAATACAAACGACGACACTGGTCGAAGAAGCCACGCCGAAATAAAAGCCACGAGGAATAATTATTGATAACAAAGCAAATTGTGCAATCCAGTCCCCGAGCGACGTACACTAGTTTCAAAACCGTAAACGTATCTAATTGGAAAACACTCATATGCTCGTCAGGGGTGGGAAACAGTGAAGCTAATATGACAATGGCGCCAGACATTATGATCAGCATAATGGCCACAAACAGAGTGACCCGGATAACAGCTGTTAGACAGTTATACTTCGTCACGATGCACGACACTCGTCCGCCAATGCATGTTTCGAAAAGTAAGACTATGCGGAAAGTATTGTCGATTGAATCACGGATACTTTGTTGGTTCGCCATCATCAAAAGAAGAATCTGACAGTGAGTTTGCCAGCTAAAATAGGTCGCACGGGTTAGCTCGCTAGAACGACCTTCTATGTAAGGTATACTTCGCGAGCATTGCATAGCTGCGGCCTCTAGAAGGGCTCCCTCATAATTAAAATTGAATTCTTGTTTGTTTTGCTGACTTGATTGATACGGATGCTTCCCTGAAACACAAGACTCTATTACGGAAACTGTTCGTATATTTGCATAATTACTGCACGTACAGTAAGCTATGCGCGACGATGTTCCTACAGTATAAAGCGAGCATACCGCCCGATTTTTCTGCGCAAAAGTAAACTTATTAGAAACAAAGTTTGACTTGGCTTGTTTCATTGTACATATTGAGTGTCAAATGTTTGCTCTCGAACAAACTAAATATTCTACATTCTGTATAATCTGGCACAAATATGGCCTTTTACATTCTTCTTACGAGATGAGCTAGTTGTAATTTTACTAGTGCAGTTGATCAGCGGTTTTTACTATGAAGGCTACGGCAGAGACTGACGCTGAAAGTTAGAGTTAAAGGTAATGGCTGACCTGGAAGATTACGAATATACCGTAAATGGGGTTATAGCATCGTCAACAGTCGATCTCGGGACGAAGACAAAACTTATTCGCTCAAGTCATTGCAAGAATTTGCTGCATTGCGTATTCTTCGATCCTTTCGTCAATCGTCAACCGCTTCCTCATCTCCAGCGACAGTGAATCATGGAGTCCCATGACTTTTAGATGCGATCGAGTCGGTCAGCATTGCGAAGGATATTGCAATGACATATGTGCCAGATAGTGTCAGTTTCCCCCTGCGCTCAAGAACGTGCTTTGATCATTGCGACAAGCCGAGCTAGTGGTCGCTTATTTAAATCCAAAAAGACTTCGATGCTGGCCATTCGTGCCCGCGCCCGTAGAATAGTACATGTAGTGGATTCCCCTGGCTGGGATTCGTCAACCCGTCGGGTTGATGTTTCAGACGTAGGTATAGTCGCAAGACTTGCCTTGCTCCGGTAGGAGTTTTTGTTGTGCCGACCTTCTTTTCTATGGTTACACTGGTATCTAATATCACAGATAACATACCGTACCTACGTTTAAATGATCACAAAAAGTCATTGAAACTCAGAGAATTAGACATTTTCAGAAATGGAGCGCGTTGCTGCTGGCACAAGCCAAAAAATTCTTGCGAGCCGATTTGCTTTTGCTTATAGCTTTTCCAGGGAAATTTTCATAATAAGCGAGCAGTTCCACTCATTTTTACAATCACTGGACAGCCAGGATTCACTGTTTGACTTATCGTAAGAACTATACATCTTGAACGAAACTCTTTTCGCCGTCCTGATCTTGGGCAGCCAGAACTTGAATCGATAACGAGAACTACAGCTAACCAAATGAAGGCACCTGTCGCTTCTGACGTATGACATGATGGACGAACCTTTGTAACACAACTTATACGTAGGGTACAATGGTGCAGTCAGCCTAAGTAATTTTGGCTTTTACGCACGTAGGTATGTGAAGAATGAAACGGACGAACGGTGATAATTAAATTGTGCACCAATGGCAACAAAGTCAATGGTGGAGGCCCAAGGATGGCTCGTGAATTTCTGATACAAAAATGGTAGCAGCGCGCAAAAATATGATGCGCCATCTACTCCAGAAGAAAAAAATGCAGAGCTTCCAAATCTCCAAATATAAACGCAGAATGGTATTGAAGCAGGATTGAGATGGACAAGATTTCGCTTTCTCGTTCATTTGCGAGCATGCTGATGTGTCATTGATCGAGAATGACCGAAAGGTCAGTGACTTATGGCCAATATCGCCGAAGCACTTTCAACAAAAGGTTTTTTGGGATAATCCTGTAAAAATCGAGTGATCGCAACAAAGCACTGTTGCGTTACTATCATCACTCGTAGATGCATCGAACTCACACATAAAAAAGGGGTCAAAAATTGGAGCTTGGCAACCCCTGGGTCGACCCTTATAGAAACCCGTCTATGCGATGTATACTGCACCTTGTGTAGGCGAAAAGTGTAAAATACCAGCAGGAATTCTGCGCGGCGTGGTACAATAGTACGCATCGGGCATTCTTAGCAGGGTCTGCAAGGTACCTGATTTATAAGCTCTGCCGCCCACATCACTGACACTGATCGAAAGTTTATTTACCAAGACATCGCTTGAATAAAAAAAATATAGCCTAATTGTATGCAGTGTAAAAGCCTTTGACCACAGTGCATGTTGAATACGCCTGTCACATATTGCAAGCCCTAGTTTCTCGAAAGCACTTAGAGGTATACACTGCTGGCTTATTGTTAGACCTACATATATTTGGAGCCAGCAATAAGTCCGACATAAGAATAAGATAATCATATCTAATAATATTTTTTTGGTTTGTATTTGTCATAAAAGATGTCATGAATAATCGTATTTTGTCCTGAGAATGCGTATCTTACCCTGCCCGACTGCGATCAAAAGCATTTCGACCACGCCAAACACGCTCAGTCCCAACAGGCCCCCCCCGTGATGGCGCTGATGTCATTTAGCAAAGCAATAAGCTGAAACGTTTAAAAAATTTGTGGCTGGTTATGATGACTCGAAACTTGTTGAATGTCCCACAGAGTATTTTTCCTCTTCGTGATACCGCAAAATCCGAGCAGTCTAGAAAACCACTGCCATCATTGACACTTTGTCACTGCAATAAAATTTTTTACCATACGTATTTCCTGGAATCCTGCAGATAGGTGCTGGATGGAGCGTGAGTGACTTCGTGAAAAACATTTGGCCCTGGCAGTCGCACTTACATGTGCGCTGAATTTGGCGCGCGGCTTGAGTATCTTACCTGG
>JASANH010000638.1:0-15969 GCA_030248295.1 Mesodorylaimus sp. YZB2_4 | reverse complement strand
CTGACCATTAGCAGCTGGTCGGAGTTCCGATTATAAACACTTGTATCTCTCTCTCCATTAATTCCTTCTGATGAGAAAATTAGTCAGTCCCGCATTCAAGTATCATGACTCTTCACTCATGAATTTTCAGAGAAATATACAATCATGACTAACAAGAGTCGCATACACAAATGAAAAAGAGCGATATGGTAGCCGAAAAAAATCACAAGCATGTTACCTATCATTCCTATTCACATTTCACCTCCTACCTCAATTCTTTTCGCTCCCTTATTTTAGCGTTTTCGTCCAGGTTGGCGAATGAACTGTGTAAACCAATTCGGCGATGCGCAAGTTCTCCGAGAGAAATAGTGGGTCTAATGGAAAAATCAGCTTACCACCTAAAATGGATAAATTTTTCAGAGCTAGATCTCCCAAAAATTTCACTTCACTCACCTCTTCACCATTTCGAAAACGTCTCTGTAATTCGGAATGTTGAAGGCGAGGAACGCAGAGTGCCATACTCGTAATACGCCATTAATTTCTTCCTCCAATTTTCTCAGCCCCTGCCTCTGATTTCCTTGGCCCGAGACGACCCTGAGACGACTTCTGCTGCGATTTTAATTCAACTTCGACTAGCGATTCTAGCGTTTTCGTCTAGCTTGGCTTCTATATCCGCCCCCATGATTCGTTTCGCATGAATGAATTGTGCCAACCAGTTCGCTACCTAGAATTGAAAAATTTTCTAAAGATAGACCACCAAAAAATTTGCCTTCCTTTACCTCTTGACCATTTCGAAAAATGTCTCTGCGTTCCTCGCCTTCAACATTCCCATGCGATCAAGCGCGAATTCCCGACTTTTCGTTTCTCAATGGCGATCATGTTGAGCAATTAAGTCACTAACGATTTCTTCACTTCGTTTCTCGAATCGAGATCGCGCCTTATTTGTGAGATTAAGCAAATCACCTGGAATGTAGAACTTTTCTAAAGATAGACAACCAAACAATTTCACTTCACTCACCTCTTCACCATTTCGAAAACGTCTCTGTAATTCGGAATGTTAAAGGCGAGGAACGCAGAGTGCCATACTCGTAATACGCCATAAATTTCTTCCTCCAATTTTCTGTACTCATGAAGTCCTCCGATTCACGATAATTCGGAATGGGCTCAGGAGCATTCTCGTTTTGACGCCAGATTCAGTCAAAGTTCATCCCAAATTTGAGATCAAATACTCGTAATATGCCACAATACTCGTAATATGCCGCCCCATTTTGAATCATAGACTCGTAATATGCCATTAATTTCTCTCTCCAATTTTCTCAGCCCCGGCCTCTGATTTCCTTGGCCCGAGACGACCCTGAGACGACTTCTGCTGCGATTTTAATTCAACTCCGACCAGCGATTCTAGCGTTTTCGTCCAGCTTGGCTTCTATATCCGCGCCCATGATTCGTTTCGCATGAATGAATTGTGCCAACCAGTTCGCTACCTAGAATTGAAAAATTTTCTAAAGATAGACCACCAAAAAATTTGCCTTCCTTTACCTCTTGACCATTTCGAAAAATGTCTCTGCGTTCCTCGCCTTCAACATTCCCATGCGATCAAGCGCGAATTCCCGACTTTTCGTTTCTCAATAGCGATCATGTTGAGCAATTAAGTCACCAACGATTTCTTCACTTCGTTTCTCGAATCGAGATCGCGCCTTATTTGTGAGATTAAGCAAATCACCTGGAATGTAGAACTTTTCTAAAGATAGACAACCAAACAATTTCACTTCACTCACCTCTTCACCATTTCGAAAACGTCTCTGTAATTCGGAATGTTGAAGGCGAGGAACGCAGAGTGCCATACTCGTAATACGCCATAAATTTCTTCCTCCAATTTTCTGTACTCATGAAGTCCTCCAATTCACGATAATTCGGAATGGGCTCAGGAGCATTCTCGTTTCGACGCCAGATTCAGTCAAAGTTCATCCCAAATTTGAGATCAAATACTCGTAATATGCCACAATACTCGTAATATGCCGCCCCATTTTGAATCATAGACTCGTAATATGCCATTAATTTCTTTCGGTCCAATTTTCTCAGCCCCTGCCTCTGATTTCCTTGGCCCGAGACGACCCTGAGACGACTTCTGCTGCGATTTTAATTCAACTTCGACTAGCGATTCTAGCGTTTTCGTCTAGCTTGGCTTCTATATCCGCCCCCATGATTCGTTTCGCATGAATGAATTGTGCCAACCAGTTCGCTACCTAGAATTGAAAAATTTTCTAAAGATAGACCACCAAAAAATTTGCCTTCCTTTACCTCTTGACCATTTCGAAAAATGTCTCTGCGTTCCTCGCCTTCAACATTCCCATGCGATCAAGCGCGAATTCCCGACTTTTCGTTTCTCAATGGCGATCATGTTGAGCAATTAAGTCACCAACGATTTCTTCACTTCGTTTCTCGAATCGAGATCGCGCCTTATTTGTGAGATTAAGCAAATCACCTGGAATGTAGAACTTTTCTAAAGATAGACAACCAAACAATTTCACTTCACTCACCTCTTCACCATTTCGAAAACGTCTCTGTAATTCGGAATGTTGAAGGCGAGGAACGCAGAGTGCCATACTCGTAATACGCCATAAATTTCTTCCTCCAATTTTCTGTACTCATGAAGTCCTCCGATTCATGATAATTCGGAATGGGCTCAGGAGCATTCTCGTTTCGACGCCAGATTCAGTCAAAGTTCATCCCGAATTTGAGATCAAATACTCGTAATATGCCACAATACTCGTAATATGCCGCCCCATTTTGAATCATAGACTCGTAATATGCCATTAATTTCTTTCTCCAATTTTCTCAGCCCCTGCCTCTGATTTCCTTGGCCCGAGACGACCCTGAGACGACTTCTGCTGCGATTTTAAATCAACTTCGACTAGCGATTCTAGCGTTTTCGTCTAGCTTGGCTTCTATATCCGCGCCCATGATTCGTTTCGCATGAATGAATTGTGCCAACCAGTTCGCTACCTAGAATTGAAAAATTTCCTAAAGATAGACCACCAAAAAATTTGCCTTCCTTTACCTCTTGACCATTTCGAAAAATGTCTCTGCGTTCCTCGCCTTCAACATTCCCATGCGATCAAGCGCGAATTCCCGACTTTTCGTTTCTCAATGGCGATCATGTTGAGCAATTAAGTCACCAACGATTTCTTCACTTCGTTTCTCGAATCGAGATCGCGCCTTATTTGTGAGATTAAGCAAATCACCTGGAATGTAGAACTTTTCTAAAGATAGACAACCAAACAATTTCACTTCACTCACCTCTTCACCATTTCGAAAACGTCTCTGTAATTCGGAATGTTGAAGGCGAGGAACGCAGAGTGCCATACTCGTAATACGCCATTAATTTCTTCCTCCAATTTTCTCAGCCTCAGCCTCCGATCTCCTGGGCCCTGACAAACCAATCCAAGACGACTTCTGATGCGATTTTAATTCGCTCTTTAACTTATACTAACGATTCCAGGGAGGACTCGGTGTACTCATGAGCTCCTCTGATTCACGATAATTCGGAATGGGCTCAGGAGCATTCTCGTTTCGACGCCGGATTCAGTCAAAGTTCATCCCAAATTTGAGATCAAATACTCAGAATATGCCACAATACTCGTGATATGCCGCCCCATTTTGAATCATAGACTCGTAATATGCCATTAATTTCTTTCGGAAGGCAGATAAGACGAAAAGGCGCAAAATGGCAATGATAGAATGCTGAATCACTAAATCACTTAAAATTCCATTGACTAATCCACTTTCTCTTTCTTTGGTCCTTGATTGCCGCTCGTTACCTGCCGTTTTTTCTTTGATTTCTTTCCTTTGACTTTGGCCATCGGCTGGTTCTGACCATTACGATGATTCTTGGTCGATGGTTTCTCATCCTTGGTTTCTCCCACCCCTTGAGCACCCGTATCAGGCGGCGGGGCAGTTTTCAGCTGGGCACTCGCTTGGCTATCCAAAGGCACAACGCCATTCAATTGCTGTCTGCTCGCAGATAATGGTCCCTGCTTACTGGGCTTGGGAGTCCCAGTTCCATCTTTGGCGCTTACCTCATCAGACTCATCCAAGAATACGACTACGCCAGTCTGTTGATCGTCGGTTTCAGGGGGAGACATCGATAAAATGTTATCAAATAAGCTAACACGCTCCAGTCGATAGCACACTTGCTCAGCGCATTTTTCCGATCATTTGCATCAGCGTTGAGTCCATTTCTGCAAAGCCATGTTGTAGTATTGTGTGGCAGCTGCTTTGTAAATGGAGCAACCAGCAGGTAGGGCGTGCGCTAATTCGAATAGTTCGCCCAAGTACACGCAATGACCAATCAGCCTGTTGTCGTAATCGGGCAATTGAAATTCATACGCTTGCAAAACCGTTTCGCCCACTTTTAAAGCCGCACGAAGAGAACTCAGGTCAGAAACGGTGATCATCGTATCTTTAGTAACATTTGGACGAGATATATCAAAGCGATAAGTGAACATGGGAGTGACGGGATCAGTAAACAGGCAATGTTCCATGAACGGAGCTAGCGCCAGCGATCGATAAGCCGCGAATAAAATCTCATTCAAATGAGTAAAACGCAAATTAAGAATTGGATGCCAATTCTTGCTGGCGATCGATCGAAGTGGTTCTCCAGCTACGATGGCTACTGCTGCAGATTTCGTCCCGATACAAGTTCGCAAAGTCGGATCCCACTGAAAAACAGCAGCATGTTCTCCTTGGCATTGGGGCAATGAAATCGACATACTGTACCTCTTTTTCCAATTTCTTGCATTCTTCTCAACAACTTTCGTCCTTGACCCATTGTTTTAATAGTTCGCGCTCCAATTTACTCAAAGGCAAGCATTTTTTGTGGCCGATATCCAATACTTTCCCAGGATCCAAAGCATCCAGCACGAAGGGCAATTGACATTTTGAACACATGATTGTCGAAGCGTCCCACTCGAGTATGGCCTCGAACTGATCGCCACACTGAGGGCAATTGCTTTCGAAGAAATACTCTTTCATCAAAGTCTCGCGGCGAAAACGAATTTTAAAAAATTCGTTTTGTGACTTTTTTGCCTTTTTGGCCCAGAAAAAGTCGGTTCGATACTATCTTTTTAATTAGCGATCCGACGACTTCGCGGATAGGCTCATTCGAGAGAGCGATGAAAACTACGTCAGGTAATGTGGTTTTTGTTCGAAATTTGTTTCGCGCTGAAATTTGAAAAAAGGGTCTTGAGACTTTTATTGCATTGTGGCCTAAGAAAAAGTCGGTTCGATACTATCTTTTTAATTAGCGATCCGACGACTTCGCGGATAGGCTCATTCGAGAGAGCGATGAAAACTACGTCAGGTAATGTGGTTTTTGTTCGAAATTTGTTTCGCGCTCAAATTTAAAAAATTCGTTTTGTGACTTTTTTGCCTTTTTGGCCCAGAAAAAGTCGGTTCGATACTATCTTTTTAATTAGCGATCCCACGACTTTGCGGATAGGCTCATTTGAGAGAGCGATGAAAACTACGTCAGGTAATGTGGTTTTTGTTCGAAATTTGTTTCGCGCTCAAATTTAAAAAATTCGTTTTGTGACTTTTTTGCCTTTTTGGCCCAGAAAAAGTCGGTTCGATACTATCTTTTTAATTAGCGATCACACGACTTTGCGGATAGGCTCATTCGAGAGAGCGATGAAAACTACGTCAGGTAATGTGGTTTTTGTTCGAAATTTGTTTCGCGCTCGAATTTAAAAAATTCGTTTTGTGACTTTTTTGCCTTTTTGGCCCAGAAAAAGTCGGTTCGATACTATCTTTTTAATTAGCGATCCCATGACTTTGCGGATAGGCTCATTTGATAGATCGATAAAAACTACGTTAGGTAGTGTGGTTTTTGTTCGAAAATTGTTTCGCGCTGAAATTTGAAAAAAGGGTCTTGAGACTTTTATTGCATTGTGGCCTAAGAAAAAGTCGGTTCGATACTATCTTTTTAATTAGCGATCCGACGACTTCGCGGATAGGCTCATTCGAGAGAGCGATGAAAACTACGTCAGGTAATGTGGTTTTTGTTCGAAATTTGTTTCGCGCTGAAATTTGAAAAAAGGGTCTTGAGACTTTTATTGCATTGTGGCCTAAGAAAAAGTCGGTTCGATACTATCTTTTTAATTAGCGATCCGACGACTTCGCGGATAGGCTCATTCGAGTGAGCGATGAAAACTACGTCAGGTAGTGTGGTTTTTGTTCGAAATTTGTTTCGCGCTAAAATTTGAAAAAAGGGTCTTGAGACTTTTATTGCATTGTGGCCTAAGAAAAAGTTGGTTCGATACTATCTTTTTAATTAGCGATCCGACGACTTCGCGGATAGGCTCATTCGAGAGAGCGATGAAAACTACGTCAGGTAATGTGGTTTTTGTTCGAAATTTGTTTCGCGCTCAAATTTAAAAAATTCGTTTTGTGACTTTTTTGCCTTTTTGGCCCAGAAAAAGTCGGTTCGATACTATCTTTTTAATTAGCGATCCACGACTTTGCGGATAGGCTCATTCGAGAAAGCGATGAAAACTACGTCAGGTAATGTGGTTTTTGTTCGAAATTTGTTTCGCGCTCAAATTTAAAAAATTCGTTTTGTGACTTTTTTGCCTTTTTGGCCCAGAAAAAGTCGGTTCGATACTATCTTTTTAATTAGCGATCCCATGACTTTGCGGATAGGCTCATTTGAGAGAGCGATAAAAACTACGTTAGGTAGTGTGGTTTTTGTTCGAAAATTGTTTCGCGCTGAAATTTGAAAAAAGGGTCTTGAGACTTTTATTGCATTGTGGCCTGAGAAAAAGTCGGTTCGATACTATCTTTTTAATTAGCGATCCGACGACTTCGCGGATAGGCTCATTCGAGAGAGCGATGAAAACTACGTCAGGTAATGTGGTTTTTGTTCGAAATTTGTTTCGCGCTGAAATTTGAAAAAAGGGTCTTGAGACTTTTATTGCATTGTGGCCTAAGAAAAAGTCGGTTCGATACTATCTTTTTAATTAGCGATCCGACGACTTCGCGGATAGGCTCATTCGAGAGAGCGATGAAAACTACGTCAGGTAATGTGGTTTTTGTTCGAAATTTGTTTCGCGCTCAAATTTAAAAAATTCGTTTTGTGACTTTTTTGCCTTTTTGGCCCAGAAAAAGTCGGTTCGATACTATCTTTTTAATTAGCGATCCCATGACTTTGCGGATAGGCTCATTTGAGAGAGCGATAAAAACTACGTTAGGTAGTGTGGTTTTTGTTCGAAATTTGTTTAGTGCTAAAATTTAAAAAAATCGTTTTTTTACTTTTTTTCCATTTTTGCCCAGAAAAAGTCGGTTCGATACTATCTTTTTAATTAGCGATCCCACGACTTTGCGGATAGGCTCATTTGAGAGAGCGATGAAAACTACGTTAGGTAGTGTGGTTTTTGTTCGAAATTTGTTTCGCGCTGAAATTTGAAAAAATGGTCTTGAGACTTTTATTGCATTGTGACCCTAGAAAAAGTCGGTTCGATACTATCTCTATAATTAGCGATCCGACGACTCCGCGGATAGGCTCATTCGAGAGAGCGATGAAAACTACGTTAGGTAGTGTGGTTTTTGTTCGAAACTTTTTTCGCGCTCAAATTCAAGGATTTTTCCATTTGGGCTTCGAGACAGTTTGGTCGAAATTCGTCGTCCTGCTTTCGGTAAGTGTTTTAAAAAATTTAAGGATAGGGATAAAGTTTATTTGAAAAGTGAGTCAATCATTTAAAGTCCCTCTCGTTTTTTGTTGTTTCAGTCGAATTTTATCGCTTGAGTGTAAAGTAGTTTTTTCTCCCTAAATTATTCTCAAAATGTTCTGAACCTAGGTTTCGACAGTGTTTTAATCGTTTTTAAGAGATAGAATCATGTTTTCAGCCCATTGACATTCATGCAGTTCTTGCGTTTTTTCTGTTAGCTGAGCATCTTGCATTAAAGTGTGGAGTGGGGCTTTTTCATGTGATGCTGGCAGCGTTTGGTGTTTGCTCTTAATTTTTCTTGGTTTTCCAAACACCCGAGTGTGCGAGGTTGTCTTGATGGAAAACCACAATGATCAGTTTAGGGTTTGCTTTCACTTGCGCTGGGTATCACTTCTCCTTGGTTCCTGAACGCCCGAGTGTGCGAGGTTGTTTCGATTGAAAAACAAAATGAACAGTTTAGTGTTTGCTTTCACTTGCGCTAGCTATCACTTTTTCTTGGTTTTCCAAGCGCCTGAGTGTGCGAGGTTGTTTTGATGGAAAACCACAATGATAAGTTCAGTGGTTGCTTTCACTTGCGCAAGGTATCACTTCTCCTTGGTTCCTGAACGCCTGAGTGTGCGAGGTTGTTTTGATGGAAAACCACAATGATCAGTTCAGTGTCTGCTTTCACTTTTTCTTGATTCCCAAACGCCCGAGTGTGCGAGGCTGTTTTGATGGAAAAACACAATGATTAGTTTGGTGTTTGCTTTCACTTGCGCTAGCTATCACTTCTCCTTGGTTCCTGAACGCCCGAGTGTGCGAGGTTGTTTTGATGGAAAACCACAATGATCAGTTCAGGGTGTGCTTTCACTTGCGCTAGGTATCACTTCTCCTTGGTTTCTGAACGCCCGAGTGTGCGAGGTTGTCTTGATGGAAAACCACAATGATCAGTTCAGGGTTTGCTTTCACTTCTCCTTGGTTCCTGAACGCCTGAGTGTGCGAGGTTGTTTTGATGGAAAACCACAATGATCAGTTTGGTGTTCGCTTTCACTTGCACTAGGTATCACTTCTCCTTGGTTCCTGAACGCCTAAGTGTGCGAGGTTGTTTTGATGGAAAACCACAATGATCAGTTCAGTGTCTGCTTTCACTTTTTCTTGATTCCCGAACGCCCGAGTGTGCGAGGCTGTTTTGATGGAAAAACACAATGATTAGTTTGGTGTTTGCTTTCACTTGCACTAGGTATCACTTCTCCTTGGTTCCTGAACGCCTGAGTGTGCGAGGTTGTTTTGATGGAAAACCACAATGATCAGTTCAGTGTTTGCTTTCACTTCTCCTTGGTTCCCAAACGCCCGAGTGTGCGAGGTTGTTTTGATGGAAAACCACAATGATCACTTCAGGGTTTACTTTTACTTGCGCTAGGTATCACTTCTCCTTGGTTTCTGAACGCCTGAGTGTGCGAGGTTGTCTTGATGGAAAACCACAATGATCAGTATAGGGTTTGCTTTCACTTATTCTTGATTCCCGAACGCCCAAGTGTGTGCGGCTGCTCTGAAGGGGAAAAACAATGATGGGTGGTGTAGCCAGTTAGTTATACAGAGGCGAGCTAATTAGATAAAGTCGCGGCCACTCTATCTAACTAACATAGCCATAATCCTCACAGTGTTGTCTCTCTTTTTCAGATCGCCCATCAAATCGTGCGATTTGACCCATACGTTGATAGAAGGAAGTGAGAGCGGGAGAATTGAAAAGTTTAAGTTTTGTTGTTGAGTTAATCCATTCAAAAAATGAAGCCTAAAAAGCAGGATTTAGAAAATAAAGGGCAAAATCTGTTGCCAAAAGTATGTTTTAGGTGTAAAACAGTCACTAACCGTTTGTCGCAGCATTTAGATAGGTGCAAGAAAAGTTCGAAAAGTAAAGAGGCTTGTTTAACAGAAGCGAAAGAATCTATGCTAAAGCTATTGAAAAATGGGGTAATAAATGTTTCACATTTAAAAATGTTTACGAGGATTCAAAATAACCCAAAAAAACTGTTTCGTGAGTTAAAGCATTACATGGTTGGTCTAGGCTTGGTGTTGAACGATTCTGATGATGAAGAGCTAGAAGGGGAAGGTGAATCGCTCGAGCAAGAACCGCGACAGCGAGATCGACAAGGCGCGTCAAGCTCCAGCAATGAGCCTGTAGTAGTAGCAGTAGAGTCTCCCAGCAGTAGCAGCATGCGTTCGCAGTCGGTTGAGCCAGTAGGTCAGAGTATAGGCGACGATGATGGTAGCGACGCTGAGGCTGATCCTGACTTGCGCGCATCTTTAGCTAAGGCTGATGCACCAGAAATCTTTGACCCCCATTTAGCGACCAATTTCAAGCCGGGTGACGTTAAATCTAAAGTAAAAGAGGAGGGTTTGTATAGGCGTTTCACTAACGTCAAGTTTTTGATTCGATTTTCGAGGTATAAGATGAAAAACAAAGAGTCGGCGAGTATAATTAAACAAGACACCGAGATGTGCTCTCGTTTCTTGGCGTTTTTGTTCACAAAAACTAAAAGGCGCGATATTAACATCGATGATGTCAACAATCCGCAGATTGTCGCATCGTTGATAAGCTATCATAAGATAGAGCATTTCATGAATACCCTGAGCAGAGTTGGTGTTGCTGGTGAGACGATTCGATCTTTTGAGCGATCGATTTTATCATTGATGGAGTACCTGAGCCTGTTCTGTAGGTTGCCTAACAGTGTGAAGCGTAATTTGGCGGATGTTAAGGCGTGTATGAAAAAAATGTCGGCAAAAACAAGGCGCGTCATCAGGGAGGAGAGTCGTATGAAGGGTGTGAATTTGTTTCGTAGGCCTGATGAGCAGCGTGAAGATATAAATGCATTTCGCGATATTTTCCGTTCTGACGAAGTGGTTAATCAGCTGAACGAGGTAGTTGAGCGCGTTAAGGGTGGGCAGGTGTCACACGACGACTATCTGTTTCTGATGCGGTATCTGATCGCCAAAATAGTTTTGTTCTATTCGCAAAGGCCTCAAATTGCGCGAAACTTGACGATAAAGGAGTGGATCTGTCGTAAGAAAGATGATGAGTGGGTGGGCTTCTGGGTTAGTAAGCACAAAACTACTGCGCGTGGGGTTGTGCAACAGGTGCTTATCACGCACGATGACGAGGTTTTGTTCGAGACATTCTTGACGCGATGTAGGCAGTCCATAAGCCCCATCGATGAAGATAAATTGGCGCAAAGCGATGAGCCTTTCTTCATCACTTTCATCAACAAAAGTGAAGTGCGTAACCCTAGTGATGTAGTGCGCGATTTTCAAAAACAAATAAATGAAACCACGATCCGTACGGGTCGCGCGGCGCGTCACGCTGTTGAGACAGAATCGCGCGAAATGCTGACTGATAATCCGGCGGCAAGCGAAGCCTTGTCAGAATTGCTCGGTCATACGAGGGCTGTCGCGTTGAAAAAATATACAGATCCAAAAATGAGTCACGTTGTAGCAGGCGCGCGCGCCTTGGTCCAGCTTGATCAGCGAGCCGCATTGAGGAAAAAGGCGAGGACTGACGCGGAAAGGCCTGAACCAAATAGGGAGGAGATAGAGACCCGCGAGACGCAGGCTGACGCGATGAGCGTTTTTGAGTTTGTTGGTAGCGACAATGAGAAGGAGGTTGAGAGTAGGCAGTTGGACAATGAGCCATTGTCTGAATATATTGATCAAGTAGTTGGGCTGTTGGGGGAAGATGCTGTAGCCGAGCATGAGCCAGTGGTGGAGCACGTACAGGAGCAGCCAGCTGGTGAAAATAACAGACTTGTGTTGGATGAGAACACTAAAGCTTTTTTGGAAAAAAAGTATTTGGAAAAAGCTCACAACAGCATAGTACCATTCGAGTCCAGTTTAATCAAAGATCCTGAGCTGTGCCCTCCTAGCATGACGTTAAATGACAAGAAACGTATGGGAAAAATCGCGTACGATTTTATTCGCAATAGCTTGCGAAAGATCAGAGGTTTATACGTGGCTAAAAAAATTGCTAAAAACAAAGCAGTGGCCCCTAGTGAGTCGCTAGCATCCTTGTCGGAAAATGAGATTGAAAAATTGAAAGCTATTTGGGGGGCGGAAGCTTTGAAAATTTTGACTAAGAAAAAGTGGCCAGGGTTGTCTAAAAGTTTTAATCGTCACGTCTTTCCATCTGTATTTGCTCATTTTAAACATAACATTGATTGTGGTGAGTCGCCGATGGAATCCGGCGAGGTTGAGCATGTGAATAGCGATCTTGTTGGAGAAGTTCAGGAAAATGAGTTTGAGCAGAAGCGGGGTGGTTTAAAACATCCAGTGCAGCGTGTGAAACGTATCAAAAAAGAATACACCGATGATGAGCTTTTGACTTTAGCGAGAGAACAATCCTGGCCAGGCTTACAAGTAAAGACGAATTTAGGGGTGAGGGGAGGTGGACTGTTCGCAGGACCCGATGCGACATTCGCGGAAGGTCAGATCGTCTGCGACATTCGGGGTAAAGAGCGATCTTTCCCACCTAAGGTTAACGATGTGTCGGACCCGCGCGTTGCCCTGACAAATGCATACCGGTTTTTGTACTTCGACAGTCTGATCGGCGATATGCGTGTCTTGGAATGTCACAAATGGCGAACATTTGGTAAATACATCAATCACTCTTTAAAACATCCTAATGTGCGGCCGATAACCAGGACTGTTCATTTAGAAGATGGTTCCCAAAAAATAATGGTACTGTTTCGCGCGCTGCGTGAGATTAATCCGGGTGAGGAGTTCCTGTACGACTACACCTTCTACGCTGAGGCGGGCGACTGGCCTTGCCCTTGCGAGTTGTGTGTTTAAAAAGGTAGATGGGGGTGCATAGGTCGAGTGAGAAAAAAAAAGAAAAAAAAAATACAAAACAAAAAAAACCAAAAAAAAACGTTCTATTGTGTGTCTAAATAAAAATTGTGTGTCTATGTTTGAAGAATAAATCATGTAAAACAAAAAAAATGACTCATATAGCGCGCTTGATATACTTGTTTCGTTGTGTGTTCGTGTCCGTGTCCTAGTGCCACAATAATTTCAAAAATTTTAGGGGAAAAACGCAAACCAAAAGTGTATGCCTCTTATCGAGACTAGTCTTTGTGATGATCCACCGAGTAAGACAAAGGCTAGTTTTTCGTCAAGAGTGCATACCCCGCCGGTTTGCGTAAAAAAAAGGCGGGCCTTGCGACGACCACGGCCTCCTCGTGGCGCAAGGTGGTAACGGAGCAGTAGCATCGGCATTCAAAAACTGCTCAGAAGTTTCGCTTCTTCATCCATGATGCTGGTGGTCCGGCTAACAGTGGTCGAACATAGCCAGCTTTACCCAGATAACTACATTGACTTTGTTTTCCCATAATAGAGCACATACCACATTTCAGGACAACGTTGCATTTCATTAAAGAAATTTCAAAGAATGTCAATTTATTACAAAGGACGTAACAACGTTCTATCTCATTTTTATCCCACTCGCGTTTCGCTTTTCGGCCACAATTTCAACTCGGCTGAGGCGGCGTATCAGTACGCCAAGGCGCGCGCTCACAACGCCTTTGATGTGTGCGCCAAAATTTTGTGCGACGGCGAAGACCCAGTCGCTGCGAAACGTCTGACGCGATCCATTAAATCCAAGAACTGGGATCGCGTCAAATCGCTCGTAATGTTAAGAGTCGATTTTCTAAAAGTAGAACCAGTTTCTTTCAAGACAAAGAGACCATGAGAAATTAGCTTTTTTTCCTAGTTTTCGAACGCGATGGGATTGCGCGAGTACCTCATTTCGACCCGAGGGAAAGCGCTGATCGAAAATGTTAATGACGAGTATTGGGGCCGAGGTAACTCAGTATGCGCACAACTGTAAAACTTAGGCTAATCCTCTTCCGTGTAGGCCGTAACGAAGCCGGCTCGATCTTGATGTTTTTGCGAGATCGTTTTATTGACGGTGTTCAATGTTTCCCGGCCAACATAATCATCGGCGACTCGTTGAGTCGCGATGTAGTTCACCCGGCCGCTCGAACCGTCACTTTGCCCGGCGCCAATGCACATTTCGTTACCACGATCGCTCGTTTGATGGTGGGCCCGGGAACACAATGGTTGTTCATCATTGTTGGAACGAACGATCTAGTGTTCCGGGATGGGCGAGTCAACCATAAGCCATTCCAGGTGACTAAGGGGAGTGAGCCAAAGTTGTAGGTGTGGCTGACAATCGATTTTTTTAAACAGTTTGCCCGACGTGTGGTCGTGGAAGCTGCCGCAATTGTCGCCGAAGCGCCATCTATCAGAATTGGCATCTTCTCTTTATTTCCGCGCCGAGGCGACAACGAAATCAGACAGTAGGCAGTAAGCCTTTTATGTAAGCTGATCGGTAAACGGATCTCTTTTCAGCAAAATTGCGCGCAGTTACACAGACCTCGTCGAGGCCAAGAAACGCATCGTAGGTGATCAGTCGAGCATCACCATGTTCGACTCGAGTCGAATTTTGTCAATCGAACATCTGGCCGTCGATGGGTTGCATTTGAACGAGCTCGGCAAGCTCGCCGTGACTTCGTTCATATCGACCACAATCTCCGCAGCCTAAGAGCCTCGCCTAAACAAGCTCCGCCTCGGCGAGGGTGACGATGATCAGTCTCCACTCGCCGAGTCGCGCGCTCAATGCTTGTAATAGAAAAATTGCATCTCGCTCACGAGCGGGATGCGGACAAAAATGCACGCGGGTGGGCTAGCTATTTGCGATAGATGCGCGCTAGCTAGCAAGCTCGCGAAGTTGTAAGCATCTACAGATGGTTTTCTTTGCTTTTCCAGGGAGAATTTCAAAAAGAACCTTACATTCTGGTGAAGCGAAAAAATTTTTCAATGGTCACGGGAGGTTCATGGAGCAAAACTCTTCCTTTAGGATCGCGCAGAGTCGCCCGAACAAGCTTATACAGCTCTCGTACGATTCAAGACATTCGATACCTATAGTGTCAAAGGATTGAACGAGTCTGCAACTATGGTCTGCGACATATCTTGTCAATTAGAAGATGACAATTTGAAAAAAGAGATCTGTGTCAAAAAGTGTAGGTGTGAGTATACTGAGTCAACCTCGATTATTGAAATGTGTGTGGAGCTCGCTTCATCTGCTGAGCTATCAAAGCGAGCGCACTCTTGTAACTAATAAGGCGAGGAGAAATTGTAAAAAGCCCCTGAATGCGCTAGATCCTGGTTCAATTCCAGGGCGCATGCACCTAGTGCATGCGTTGGTGTAATGGCATCACGAGCGCCAGGGATGTGCATTATTGCTTCCCCATGCCTTTTCCAGTGGAACAAAGCGTTCCCCCAGCTCCAGTTTTGGATGGCGATGCGTTGGTAGAATTGCGTTCGAGCATGTGCTGCGACTCGTTGTCGAAATGTCAAGTTCGATTTGTTGTAGATATGGCGCCTGCGTGAGGTTACCAGGTAAGGTGGGGAGGTCTTCTCGCAGCATACCTGGAGAGCGAACTTTTGAGAAGATGGTAGGCGGCGCTCTAATGAGGGGGCTCCATTATTACCTGAGTAAGCGATAGGTGTTGGGCAGTCATCGAGTGATGAGCTCTTGTATTAGAAACGCATTAGCATATTTTATGTGTCCGAGGCTCTCTACCTCTAAATAATTATTTGTGTTTTTGAATATTGTATTTGTTTTTCTGTAATAATCGGTAGAAAATCTAATTTCGAGTGAGTCTATACTATTCAAAGTTCTCCTTGATGAATCTGAATCGAATAAACGATCTAGATAAGGATTTCTACTAGTGTAGGGGATACTTTGAACCAGAGTGCAGGCCAGACTTAATCAGGATAGAGGGTATTCTTACTTGAGGTCGAGAGTGTTTTCTTATTAAGATTGGGAATCCCATAGTGAGTGTAAAACCTATTCAAAATTGGAGGTATTCTCACTTCAGGTGGAGGGTGTTTTTAGGGGTGATGAAATAACTTATTGTGAGTAATCGTAGGTAGCCTTTTTACTTGGTCTGTTGCAAAGTTTTTTTAATGCAGTGTCCGCTAAGCGGCAGACAATTGACCTCGTCAATTGTCTGTTTGCAGTGGATAACTCGCCGTTTGTCTGCTTGCGCGCGAAAAATGGCAGTATTTGAGAGAAAGTTGTACTCAATTGAGCTGAGTTAGGTTTTTTGTGTCGCTCTTGCATGATATTTCAGCGGAACAAAGGGTTCCCTCAGCTGCAGCTGCTGCCGAGCAATCGCTGGATCGTAGGATGAACGACTCGATATTCAACTATCAATGCGCCGATGTATCGAAG
>JASANH010000934.1:0-16010 GCA_030248295.1 Mesodorylaimus sp. YZB2_4 | reverse complement strand
GGCTCCTGCATACTAGGCGCGTGGACGCGTGCGGGCGTGCGTGCGTGGCGTGAGCGCGTGGCGGTCGGTCACGTGATCACGCAGCCACGCCACGCGCCGCGTCGAAGTGCGTCGAAGTATGCCGGTCGAAAAAGTTGGGCTCGCGTGATGGTCGCGTGAACGCTAAGCGTGCACGCGGCGCGTGGCGTGCGGACCAAAATTGACTTTTCCTGGATCAATCACGCACGCGCGTGGAGCCTTGAATCCCACTTGTTTTTTTCAGTAGTAAAAAGGAAAAAGTTCAGAAAGAGGTTGAATTTATTAAACAACACGACAGTTTTGTCAAATTTGTTAAATCTACGTCATGAATTACTGTTAAATGATTTTTTTAAGACACGGTTTCTGTAAGGGTCGACCGAGACTTTTTCAAGTTAAAAATTTGACCCCGTTATTTTTCGTGCTCAGTAGTAAGTACCCAATGAGTGCATGGTGATGCAAAAGTCAAATATACGTTTCACCCCCTCCTTATGAAAATACACATAAAAATGTGTACTTGGGCGATCTAGCCCATATGTCCCTAGCACGTGGTCTTAGAAGGATTTTAAATATATTGAGCCGCA
Source organism: Mesodorylaimus sp. YZB2_4 (assembly GCA_030248295.1). Taxonomy (NCBI): domain Eukaryota; kingdom Metazoa; phylum Nematoda; class Enoplea; order Dorylaimida; family Dorylaimidae; genus Mesodorylaimus; species Mesodorylaimus sp. YZB2_4. Next base: position 15,411 of record JASANH010000934.1, on the reverse strand, counting down.
AGATGATGAGCTTTCGAACGCCTTTTTTAACTTTATTCCAGGTCTTACCATTCGTGAGATATTCCCGCATAAATTCAGACTTCAAATGTCCCCGCACAGGGCATTATTTTTCATTAGAACGTCAATGCGGTTATTGCTAGATCTTTATAGGAACAAATTAAAATGCATTCTCAACAAGGATTTTCAAAATGTCGATCTGCTGTAAACACAGAATATGGCATTTCGATTTCACGAGTGAGACTGCCAAACCATCCCCGTAGCAGACTGATCAGCTACGAGGCTCACGCAAGGCGGCGTCACGTGTTCACGCGACCCCCTCCCCCCCCATTCTCTCACGCACGCGCCATCTTCACGCACGCGCCCACGCTAGCTTTCACGCGTGAAGTATAACCTGAATTTTCGTTCACGCACGCGCGCTCGCACGCCCGCACGCGTTCACGCGCCTAGTATGCAGGAGCCTTTACCTCCCTCTCCTATGCCATGGCTTGTACATTCCCACTTTACACTCACTGAAGATTTTCTTTCCTCACTTTACACCCACCAGCTCTACTGTACTTTGGACGCAGTGCATAATCTCTGGCAACACCCGCAGCCACTTTGGACTCACTACTCAGCCCCTCCTCACAGCACCACTGCCCATTCTCATTCGCTACCAAAGCCACGTAGTTAATCAACAAGAGCCAATCCAACCCAAACTTCGTGCACAAACACGCTTGTTTTGATCTTTTTTTGAATGACTGATTCGAACCACCTTGCCCAATTTGAAACTTCCTATTGGCGCATCCACGTTGACATTATCTTTTAGCACCCACGTGCTCCGTCGTCGAGTAATTCACAATTTTCCCGTCGTCGGTGCGGCGTAACTTTGTGGGCGTGTGTCGTGCTCATCTGCTAATGATTGGTGGATGCTTATGTCAGAGTGGTCGATGCCCGACTTCAGTGACAAGATTTGACCGATTTCGAACAGAATTCTAAGGAAAATGGAAATGTCGTCTATCGATGACATGGATTTCGGCGATTTTGGTCTAAGTGCCATCGCCAGGCGAATCAAACAAACCTTTAATGTCATGACGGATAGAGAAAATTCAAACAAGTAGGCCGATTTTTCTATTGGTTTTCTTCATCAGAATTCAGTCAGCGGGAGAAGGAAAATGCAAATACTTTAAAATTTCCTGTTTTTTTCAGATTTTTTGAAGAATTCCATTTTGGTGACGCTTATTCAAGCAGAAGGTCATCAGAGGCTGGCAACTATACTCCTATGCGCGCATTGTCTGAAGATCACGATTCAACAAACGACTCGAGTCCTGTCGCCATCGAGAATGAAAATTGCGACATTGGTGCTAAAAATGTGATAGCTTTTACTGCACCCACAGATCGAAAAAGTCCCATGAAAGTATCAAATTTTGACATTTGGATCACTGCCCCCGTTTCTATGTAAAGAGACTTATCGCGCGCAGGTCAGAGTATTTTTGGGAATATGTGATACTTCTAACAATACTCTTATTGTCTAAATTTGGTATTCATAACCATATTTAATGTTGTGATAAGACCTGATGCGGCTGATGTGATTTCCAACACCAGTGGCTGCAACAAGGTCGAAAAACATGCAGAATTCACATGCACACACAACCGTCGATGCAGAATTTCAAGGGCTATCGTGGTATAAGCGATGTGAAGTTGTGTGTACACATCTTTCCCTGCGGATTTTTAGGAAGCGCCTACAACATAGCACCCCCCCTGTAGCACTCACAATCAGTTTGGCACAGCCTGAAGTCGGCGTTGCGATGCTGCTCCTCATTTACCGCCCAAGATAACTCACAGTCAGCAGCTATTTTTACTTCACTGCTTTCACGTACAGTAGGTCAGCTACCTGTACAATTTTGCCTGGTGTAGAGAAATAATATGCCTTCTTTTTACTCTGTGCCTGCTTGCCTTTACAAAATACCTCTCTCTGCAAGACCTGACGCGAGTTTCCACAATTCTGATTGGCTCATCTTGCTTAGGTAAAGAATATGAATGCCAAGTCGTGTCTGGGTTCGCTCTTCATTGACGTCAGACTTGTTGCGTTGCGAAGAGGCCATCAGTAAATAATGTCTCCTAGGGCTCTGCACTAGGAATGGACGGCTAGATCTTTAAAAACGAATCGTCGAAATCGTTCAACAAAACTAACGAAAACGATATAATTTTTAAAATCTGCTTTCGCTTAGGCATGTTCTGGAGTAGTGCACAATCACATTAGAAGAGTGTCAAGAACTATCTGAATCGACGTTGCGGGCATGCTCAAGATTCTGGTTGCGGAACGGTCTTGTAACCAGCGCACCCAGGCGGCGGGAGATGATCGAGACCGAAGTCTCTAAGCCAAAAACTCCGACTGGAGATAGGCAAGTCTCGCGACTATACCTGCTCTATAAACATCAACCGAAGAGGTTGACGTCCCAGCCAGGGGAGCGTATCGATTACTCCCGATCGCCAGGCGTGCTGGTCACAGTCTCCTGGACAAACTTGCTTGACAAACTTGATTCATTTCATGATGACATTTCAAGAATATTTTACAGCCCAGTTTTTGAGCACTATGGTCTGACCAGCTCGCCTACCATATTCTTCACAGGTTCCCCCCAAAAAAATCGCTTTTTCACCCATGTGTCTATCATTGAAATGGGCATGGCACTTCGCTCGGGGGAGGGGGGTGCCTTGGGCCTTGGGAAATCAGGGCAGTTTAATTGAGCGCTCGACAGAATTGAATGCGCTGCTGTACCCTTTCTGGGCCTCGTGAAAAACAACATTTTGGCCTTATCTATTGACTTCGTACGGTGCCAGAGAGAATACGGATATGCGTGCTCCAAGAGTGAAGGGACAGTCAGAGCAACTGGGCATTTCGAGTGCCGAGTGGTCTGGAACAACACTGGCTGGTAAGATTAGTTGTCACACGGACGCTAGTAAGTGCGAAGGGTTCTGTCTGAGGTTGGCGACGGCGAGGGCTCTGATGGCCGAGCCTTCTCAGATTTTTAACCCGGCTCGCCTGAAGCCTAGGGTTCTGGCCACGATGTGATGCGAGGCCGTGATGCTCCCACCACTTCCCCCTCTAAAATCCCTGGTCTGGTTCGGAGTACCAGGGCCAAAACCGCCAGATGGCCCTGGGTGAAGCGGGTGAAAAGAGGGTCTTTTTTGACTGCCGCTTGAGGACTTTCCCTCTTTCGGCGTTTGCCACTCGAAGGCACCCAGTGAGTTGCCTTGATCTACATACTGTAGGTGTAGGGTAATGCCAGCGACAGACTCACTGAATCCCCTTAAAGCCAGGTTCCCACTCTTAGAACGGGCTTACTAAACGGCCGCCCTCAGGTGAAATAGAACTGCGGCCTCCCAGTCAGGGCTGCTGGCCCAAGCAATGCGGGACCAAGTGAGCCAGCCCGGCTTGACAGTCAATGTCGACTGACTCAAAGTGTCTGGCTCGTGACCCAGTGGCTTACAGTAGGCGTCTGTGTGTCACGGGCACGCACTACCGGTGAGCCTTCGATTCGCACCTGGGTAAATCACTTTGAGTAATGGTTACCCCGCCCCCCTCCCCCTCCTCTTGAGCGCCCATACTTGTGTTTGCTGATGTAATAAAACGTAATCATGGCGCCTGGTCTGAGCTGCCACTTTCCAGAGATACCCGCAGACGGTCGTCCACGGATTTCATGGTTCAAACAGAAACGACCAGAGGAATAAAAAAAAGTTTAGGTCAGCTAAGCAGTTTCCTCTGACTCGCATGAGAACTTTACTTGCCGTCCTTTGCTCAAAATGGAAATTCATCAATATGACACACACTGATACTCTATAAGCGAGATTTTGCTAACCATATCTAATTCTGTGGGTCGGATGGGATCCCAACTCGAAAGATGTTTGAGGGAACTACCGAGCCAAACATGTCCAATAACATTAGCTACTAACTTGGCGTATTTTTGGCATCTATAATAAGAATGTTACATTCCCATATTTGTCTCCTGCACGTCAGAGGCGTGTGACTGCCTTGCTCCACGTTCCCATACCTTTCCGTGAGAAGGAGGGAAATTGGGCTGCCCAAGTGACAAACTTCTGCTGACGATGATAAGGTAGGATGGGATATGACTACGTCCCAATGACGCCGAATATTCTACTGAATCGTGCGTCATAATTTCGATGCGGACAGGTACCAACCCGTCGCCTTTCTGAAGCGAGAAAACATGCATGGGCTAACTAACGAGTCAAAAACAGGAACTTTTGACAGTGCGAATGTGCCAAACGGTCATGGGACCCCGGAAGTTCTAGTCGGCACGAGCGTAGTCTGCTAGTTTACCTGCTGATTCACGAATGTCCGCCGCGTGCCCGATCGAAAATTGGAAGTGGTTGGGTGCGCTCATGTTCTTGTTTGTGACTCATTAGGTCTAGCTGCTTCTCGATGTCGCGTGCTTTCCTGCTTCCGAATGGCGACAGGCTGGTAGCTTACCTGGGTGCGCAGATCTTCCAGGCATCCTCGTCTTCGTAGGCTGGAACATGATCACATCCTGTTTCTCATCCGCAGCAGACGGGCTCTTGGCTAGCCCATTTTTGCTGACTTCTGAAAGGAAGCTGTGGGCGAGTGGAGCATAGAAAAGGTCTGATCTCGCACCTCGGTCTTGTATTTGGCTTATTGGAGCGCTGATAGTCGGGTGCCCTCTACCTCATTCTACTCATTACCTGCCCTTGCTATATCCAACTACCAAGAATGATTTGCACAATGGTTCCTGCTTCTCGATGGCTTCTCTATTTGGCTCTGATTATTAGCGCGCTCACGCTGGTAGTGAGCAGTCCTATGCCTTCTGGCAAACCTGGAAGTCTGTAAGTAATCGGTTTAGTCAGCTCTGTAACCCTCGCGCCTGGGAGGTCAACCTCTCCAGTTGATGTTTCAGGTGCGGTCGCAAAGACTTGCCTTGCTCTAGTCGGAGCTTTCCGCACTCTCTCGCCTGCCAGGCTTGGTTGCAGCCCAATAAGTCTCTAACCAATGCCAGTTTTATCGGTGAGGCACTTTCGCTCTCAGACTAATAAGTCCATATCAATTCTAGGTCTGCCGGTACGCTGGAGGGGCTGCCGATGAATGGCAGAAAACGTGCGATCAACTTGCGCACGCCGGGTACTTACAGAAGAGTAAGTATCGTAAAGTCGACGGAAAAGGGTGGATCGAGAAACAAGATCATTGTGATGCCAAGTAATAGGAATTTCGTCAACTGTTACTTTTCGCCGATTCAGTGCGTTTATGTGCGTTAGATCTTGGTGTCATACAGTTAGCCAGTGTCAGCCTATGTGCTGTGGCAGGTGCGTTGGTGGCGCCGAATGTTGCTGTTTATTAGCGAGTATAGTACTGTGCTGCACGTAGTGGACTCAGGTCAATGTGGCTAGTGTTACTCGTAGCTATATGCCTAAGGTATTTGCCCATTGGCCCAGCCATCTCCAACCATCTTCCATCTCGCCCTTGGATATTGGGTTATGTGACTTGCACCCTACGTGCGGGTGGGGTAGCCTACACGGGTCTCTGCAGGTACGAATCACTCACTGCGCGGTCCCAATACACAGTCAATAGCAACGCACGTAGTTTACTATGCCGGGTAGCGGACACCTCCACGACAGATCGGTCGTACAAGAATACACGAGCGGGTAATATACGAGGAGTAGGGAAGCCGAACCTAATATCTTCTGCCCCTAATATCTTTGTTCTGGCGTACAAAAGATTTTGTGACTGTTCAAGCAGTCATTTACATAGGAGCAGCAATCAGAACAATACGTGAGACAAGACAAAGAAGAAGCAATAGACAAGGCTAGTTCAAAAATTTCTTGCAAATGGCAAACAAATAGCGATGAATCAGGCCAATACTCTACACTTTTTGAAACAATAACCTGCTAAGTTGTAACATTTCTTTCTTCTTTCTTAACGGTCTTTCGTTACGCCGTGCCAATAACTTTTTAACTTGCCATCCAGCCAGCTGATTGCAAATCATGCCATCGTGCCATGGTTGCGATATGTTAAGGTCAACTTAGATGTATATCAGATTTAAAGAGTAGCGATTTTATGCTTTAGTTGCAAGAACGACGACCTGGAGGAAAGGATCTAATCATCAAAGTAAATGCCGACTAACGTTCGAGTCATCGTTGAACCAAGCGTGATGCCCACGGGCAAGGATTGACTGATTGCGCGAATACCTGCAGCTTCATGTCACTCTCTCATCTGAACACTTTTTCAATGGCCAATACTGAATTATTGGGTATTTGTTCCCTGATAAGATTTTGCCATATGAGCGACTGTCAAACGGCGCGAAGCAACTGGCATTTTTCGTCGCTCAAATAGTTCAAAAGTCAGAGTCTGTGTCTTCATAAAACGAATGAGCGGTTCAACAGACTTTTACCCTAGTAAAAGAAAAAACACTTTTCTGTGAACAGGTCGACCCATTTCACCATTGCTCACGGGCATTTCTCCTCGAATTTGCAAGTCTAGTCAAGGTGCAGGCGGGATCATGATTACCTGCAAGCAGGTTGGATGTGGCAAAAAAATGGAATTCCGTCATGTATTTAACCTATGATCATTGCTTGCTTGCGGTCTTCGGGCAGTTTTTGCTGTGCTTCACGTAAAACTTGGCTCGCCCTAGGCCAGAGGATGGCTCAAGCCCAGGGGGCAAGGCTACGCTTGGGGAATGGCTCAAGCCGCAGTCCACGACACCTCGTGTTGAGTATTGGCAACGCCCCACAAGAACCCTACGGACTCTCAAACCGGGCAGCCGCAAGTGTCGGCCATCGAAGGGGTTTTGACACACCTGGGACCGAAGTGCTCATAGAGCAGTTCAGACCAGAACTCAAGACTAGTCCATGATTGCACACGATCGACGGACAAGTCAAATGGGACAGTCAACGAGTAATCAGTTGCCTGAAACCTGTGCAACGTAAAGTTTTGCTCACACCAAAATCGCTTCGCTCGAATTTTCTAGTGGCTCGCTTCGCTCGTGGCCTTGGGATCCGAAAGATCGATGGATTCGATCGATCGATCGGAAAATTGCAAACAGAAAGGACAATGAGATCGGGTCGATCCGACGAATAAAAAGTTTTGATGAAATTTTTTACTTGTTTTTGCTCCATCCCTTTAAAAATATTTGAGAATTAGCAAAAAATTCATGAAATGAAACTGAAACAGGTAGTACATGTGGTTCGCTACACACAACGACTTGGCTGGTCTCAGCCTGCCCACAAAAAAGTCGAACAAGAAAAGTCCTGCCTGACTACTGGCTGGTCACATGTACTCGGGGTTTTTTTAGTTTGACAGATATAAGTTCCTCAAACTATTATCAATGTTGACAGTGACAACGGTTTATATGAGTATTTAGAAATTTAGCCCGAACTTGTAGAAATATTTGTATGACGAAGTGCGCTTCATTTGACGCTCTTTTTTGATGTGCACTTAACGAAAAAATTCATTCCTGCATCATCGTTCAAATTTTGATACATCGAACTGTGACTGCACCTTTCTTGTCGTGCGAGTACACTCACTATTACTTTGTTATAATATTACCTTTCTATGAAGCAATTCATGACAGCTACCAATTTTCTGTGATTTCAAATTTATATAATTAAAAGTGTGTACTAATAACTTCTGAAATGCCTAAATTACATGCTTTGAGATAGCTGTGTAAATAAGGCTTGCTGACAGCAAATTTATGATAGAAAAGTAGTGCCTGCATTTGGTCACAGATGAAATTATTTCAGGTATAAACAAGCGTTTGTGCTTTGGATTTAAAATTCTAGATTTAAAAAATTCAAATGTTATAGTATGCCCATTGAACATATTTCTCCTGTCATTTCTTATACTGATCGTTATCTTTATTCGTAGGGATCTAACCCATTAAAATTCTGCCGGCTTTAATTCCATACGCTGCCTCACACTCATTTTAAAAGTGCAGAAGAAGAAAAAACTTTATTTTGTTTTTGGTCCAATTTTTAATTTTTAAACCTTGTCAATGTATAAAGCTAGAGTAGGCCAAACAGTTCAATCTAGGTGATGAGGTATGACATGCCTGTCCAGTTCTTATTTGCAGTAATTTTAAATGACTCAGTACTGAAGGTTTAAAAGATTTAAAAGGTCATTACAATGTGGAAGGATACATTGTCATAAAGTAAAGCAAAGTCATAAAATCCCGCGTGAAATCCCGCACACACACACACACACACACACATATACATACATATATTTACACATAAATATATATTTACTGAATATATATATACATATTTACTGAAAACACATACATATATATATTTCGTAAATGAATATCCGTAGTAAATTTTTTTATTCTTTACCTATAAATGTTTTTTGTTTAGCGTATTATGTAACATTATACACTTTAGTATATTCGTATATATTAAATATGTATATACATATTTTTACTAAATGAAAATATATGTACGTTGGATTTTACTAAGTAAAAAATAAATATATAAATATTTTCTAAAAAGTATATATACATTTACAAAATATACATATATACATGTTAACAATGTATTTACATATGTTTGTATATGTATTAACTAAATATATATCCATATTTACTACAAAAACATACATATATATACTGTATATTTATTAAATATATTTTTATTAAAGTAAAGCTCCCTGCGCTATGTAAAAGTTGGGCGCTGAAGGAGTTTTTAAACGCATATGACAAAGCATATATATATGTTTGCAACCATGCACAGTATATATTTTTATTCTCATTATATCCTTTTATGTTATCGCTCCTACCTCTAATCCGCTCATGTCGACTGGGAGGGGATAAATACAAAACAGAGAAATTACAAAATTTCAGTCTGCCGAGCATCTTCCAGGGCATAAGTACTTATGTACCTATGAGTATCATCCTGTACTGGGGTAGGCCCGAATAATAGGGACATATTATGTAAGTTACTCCGAAATGATAATAAGAGAAAAGTTATGAAAGTAAACTTCAAAAACCATGGCCCTCAAAATGTACTTTATTGCGTTATTTCGCATACGACTTTTCTCTCTGGTCTGTAAAACTTGAGCGTTGATGGGTCCCACCCGTGAGTTACGAGTTACGAGTCACTGTCAACATTGATAATAGTTTGAGGAACTTATATCTGTCAAACTAAAAAAACCCCGAGTACATGTGACCAGCCAGTAGTCAGGCAGGACTTTTCTTGTTCGACTTTTTTGTGGGCAGGCTGAGACCAGCCAAGTCGTTGTGTGTAGCGAACCACATGTACTACCTGTTTCAGTTTCATTTCATGAATTTTTTGCTAATTTCATCCCTTTTTCAGTCCTAAATGCAGAAAACATCATTTGGTCATAGGCCACTGGTACTAAAAGCGTTGTATGTAATTCTGCAACGAAAATCGCAAAGTGTCATTGTTATGGGTTGTAGGGTCTACAATATAAAGTACACATACTTTATATCAAAATCGCTATTGAACCAAATCGGCTATGAAGTTAGCCCGAGCGCCAACCAAGGATCAGGGTGACTATGAAGCTAAACTGTACTTCAGTGACCGACCAAGTCAAGGCCAAGCACTAGAGTGACCAAAGTATCTGAGTGAGCTATGTGCTATGAACGATTATAGAGCATACGATCTCTCACGCCCTTAAATCATTTTGTCCGGTTTTTAACAAAACTTGACAGTTGCTCCCTGACATCATCAAGTTCACATTACATACAGCTATCAAATACAGTACACCATAGGAGCACAAAACCAGGTCAAGTTTTCTTTTTTTCACAGCTAGACCAAAAATGATAGCACGTTATCTGGGTGCGGCTCAATCAACGCATTAACGATGCGTTCGATTGCTACAGAAAAAGCAAAGCGGCCCTCCGCTGTGAAATGTAGTCCGTCTTGCGGCTTCAGATGACCGTGCCCGATGACCTGAGCGGTGTCAAAAATGAACACATTTTCTGGTGCCTTCTCTCTCTTGTACTTCACTAATAGGTCGCGATATTTGAGTAATCGACTAAAGCAAAAGTAAAAGGATGTGAAATAGAATTGTCATTCCGAAGTTACTTGACAAACCTCTGTAAATTTGAAGGTCCAGGTTTTCTTGGAACGATAGTTGCCAACACTACCTTCTGGGAACTGTGATTCGCAGCGTACCAGGAAGCCCAGCTGGTCAACTTTTTGGCAATCTAAAACTTATTGGCAATTTATGGCTTGCATAAGCAATAATTTCGAAAAAGATTTAGCTTTTACCAGGTTGGTTGGGCCGAGAGACAGATCGCGTCTAACGAGGTCATTCGTACCAGTCACGACTAAAACCAGTTGCGTCCCAGGACCTGGTATCACAGAGGCAACAGCCGATATGAATTCTGAATCGGCTCCCGGTACAGCAATTACTGTCGCACCAGCAACCAAAATATTTCTGAGCATGGAATCCCCAATAAGGAGCACCTTCGGGAATAGCTCCTTGCCTGAGACTAAGCGATCACGTATCGATTCCAAGATGTGACCAGCAACGTTTTCTCCTTTTCCGTTAGGCCCTACAAGCGGTGATTTTAGAATTATCCATAGAATATGTTATCCAGTGCTTCGTTCATGATCAGGGATTTGTTCTTTCGCAAAGGCATGCATGACAAAGCTTTATGACAAGTATTATTACCCAAATATCTGTGATTATAAATAAATAAATACATGTCATCCTATGTGTAATCATGCAGATTCATAACCATGCATAACACTGTATAAATAGTTTTGACCATGCATATTATTGTAAGTATTACCATTGCCCCAGTAGGGATCCGTTCGAATATTTTCAACTAGCCGCTTGCCTGCCGATTGAATCAATGTTTCTCGAAGATTTGTATTTTGCAAAAACTATAATAGCTGCAGGTTGTCAGATACTCAGATTCAGACTGTGCTAGAATTTTGCATGTACCTTTTCGAAATCAAGGCGATACATTACAGCTGCCCGAACAGCATTCCACTGATTTTTTGAAACAACAATAGCTTTAGATATGCGTTTGATTTCTCTCGGATCTTTTGCCGCCAGTATTAGCTTCGAGGACTCAAAATCGTGACCGCAACGTGATTTTATGTATTGATACGCTTGTTCAACGCATGAATACTGAACACCATTTAACGCAATTTTCGCTGGATAAAAATGGGAAAATTGATGCTCCTCGCCTCGATAAAAAATTGCGGCCATTGCTGCTCACATACGCCTAAATAAGATTTTCGCTGTAAGCCTTGCATTTAATCGTCTTCAGGCGCGCACGCGTTTTCAGATTAAACCAGACACCTGCAGCTTTTTTCAAGGCTACAGTTTTTCCTGATTTCCTTTTTGATTTTTACTGTAGCGAGGTAGTGCTATATTAAAACATGCCACAATTTATCTTATTTTCAAAAGTCCTGACACTTTGCATCATGTGACCACACTTCGCCAAAAATTACCTTTTGCGCATTGGCATTCCAAAACCGCAAAAGCACAGTATCTAGGTTTTTTGCGAAATTTGGCGAATGCCTTTTCAATTTGCACATAAAGGTAGTTTTTGTTTCCACTCAGCACCACGTGGCGGTGGTGGTCAAAGCTGAGCCCACCTAATGATTGCATACCAGGCGGGGAGCGAGCTCCAGCCCATTCGAACAGCACCTTTCCTTGAGTTACTGGAATTTCACCATCCAGAAAGACGTTGTTGCAAATAAGCTCTTTCGGTATGCAAGCAAGAACAGCACCCTTCTATGAGCTACTGGAATTTCGCTGTCAAGAAGAGCGCTGTTGCTTAAAACACAAATTTGGCCCACCCTTCTAAAAATATCCCAACAACATACAGTCACAGCATGCGAAAAACTACATCGCAATGTCACACAAATTAAAATCACAATGCAGACATTTTTTTACTTTTTTTTGAATTTTTTGCTTTTTTTGCTTTTTTTGCTTTCATAGAAACATAGCAAGGCGTAAACGATGTGCCACCAAATCAAATTGCTCGAAAGTGCACCCAAGCAGAATGCAGGAGCTATGTTCGAAAAGGTTTGCAATGATGAGAAAGGCTCGCTTAACTCCTTTCAGGTTGGAAGCAATGTTTTGCGTTTTGATTTCTTCCAAAACTGTGTTCACTTCTAACCATTTTAACGAGAGGATTGCACACTTCCTACTGTACATACATCCACACTACAATACACGCATACGCAACACTAAAAAAAAGAGAAGCTCACACCTAACATTTGATTTAGCAAGAGCGGCACACTAACGGAACGCAGGGAGGACGTTTCTGGGAATATAGTCACACCACACTGTATCATAGCGGACATTGGGCACAGTTTTCAGTCATGGGGCATTAGGAGCATGAAGCGAGGCGAGGCGGCAGCAACATTTCTTCCAGCAAAGCAAAGCACCAGTTACAGTTCGTGAGCACACTCAGATTCATATCCGTGAGAATAACAACGGCCAGCTTATCCCAAGCACATATCAACAAAGCATAAATAAGACAAGATAGTTGAGAAAAGCTCAAAGTTTTTTCTGAAATCAAAAGTCGGAATGAGTCCTCGATTTATGGATATTTCTTAACACCTGACTTTGGGAAGACAGAAATTGGATTGACTTGCAGACTTTTAAAAAACCGTCTAGCATACTGGGCATTCTGGAACAATGATTTGGTGGCTGGCTCCTTGCATTAGTGCTTTTGAAAATTAGAGAATACTGACATGGAGACCTGCTGGAATTTCGGACGTTTTTTCTAACAGCATGAGGTACACATTTTTCAAATCGTATGGGAAATCATCATACTGCAAATTGTGATCATCGCAAAGGACCCATCCACGTTCAGTTCGAACCAAAGCCTTGTAATGGCCAGAAATCATGGCTGCACCAAAATGGAAAACCAAAGCTGTGGCTTTGAACTTAGCGTTTCCAATCTCAATTTCATCTGGATCGCAACCAGGAATACCACGATTGTCAAACCCCCTTTCCGTGTGGCGCGTCACGTGAATCAGAAGCTGATCAGGCGGATGACCCAGATCGAACGAACACTTTACAGACTGTTCATGGCAAACATGGCAAGGAACAGTTTCGTCAGACCCCCATACCCGTAATTGCTCTTGGAAGGTACGACCTGAGCGTGGGTCAAACACCAAGAAAAAAGACGATTCGATTTGATCGCCTAAGTGATTCTGGCTGCATCCAGCAGTCATGCATCGACGTCGATAAGTAAATCGAAACAAGTCTTCCAGCATTACCCTCTGCAGAATTTTTTCAACAAATTCTCTGGCGCATTGTTGACCAGTAAGAAAGGGCACACCTAAGCTTTTCCGAACCGACGTCGCACTTAATGCCCTCACATGCGTGCCAGCCTTCCTCTGTTCGTACGCGAAATAGAGATCTTGCAAAGCCGGAAGAGCGCCTCCAAACGAATCTTGCTGCAAAAATTCGGTGAAGCGAGGTGAAGCAAACAAGAAATGTATCGAACTATTCGCATAACAAGAAGAGCCAGGATTAGTCATTGCTGCCCACTGTGGTTTCATCGTCATCCGCACACATGGAAAAGCAAGTCCCATATCAAAATTAGATGATTTCTCTCCCATGATCTTTTCGCCAGGCTCCCCCTCGACTCTTGGAACTATGCGCTCTTTATTTCGCCCCTTCATTTTTCGAGCCCCCTTGCTCTGATCATACATAGCCGGAGACGGGTCTGTGCCAGCACCTGAGAATTCATACCATCTCCTATCCTTTCGAGTGCCTAATCTTACAACTGAAAATTCCACCTGTGGCAAATTCGGAGCAAAGGAAGAACGCAATCGATTGATTTCGTCGATGCACAGCTTGCTGCACTTGGCCCATTTGGGATCAAAATTGATCAAATGTAAACCGTTGAGCGATCTCACTCGAGACATTCCAACATACATCATGCTACTCTGAAAAAGGCTATTGCCAGCATCCAGAAGCACGTTCGATAAGCTAACACCTTGAGATTTGTGGATGGTCATGCTGTACGCCAGGGTCACGGGAATCTGATGCAAGAATACGACGATACGAGAATTCAAGTTGAAGGAAACTGTAAATCGAGGGACTATGCGAGCTTCAGTTGCATTATCGAAAAGGACCCTAACGCCCATCACGACCTTTTTATCCCAGACAAATTCTTGCACTGTTCCAATAGCACCATTCACAAGCCCCGCTCTAACATCAATATTTCTCCGAAGCATCACCCGAGCCCCAATGGCCAAGTCAAGAACCATCTCGACGCCCGCAGTCGTGCTCACTTTTTTCGAACGACTGCGCAGCTGTGCCCGAGCTCTTACCAACTCTGCTTTTGTGTGATGGCCATGGATCCTATCGATGGCTGGCACCTGCACTACCTCCTTGTTTTCTTTCGCTAGAATGTAGGAGTTGAACTCCATGACCATCTTAGTGGTCGGCAAAAGACACACTGCCCCCGAATCCTTGGAACGAATTTTCATATACTCATTGGCTAATGAGCCAATCAATGGCTGTTCCTTGGCGGACTTCAAGATGATGCAACGCGATTCGAGTAGTGCAACATCATTATCCGTCACAAAGCCGTAGCGAAGTCTCTCCAACACGGCAGCATATACTCGATCATCCTTCTGTCTCATGTTTCTCCATCAACTCATCGTAAAGATCGAAATCGCGCTGCCAAATATTGTTGCTGCCTACGCCAAGGTTTCTGGCAACTATAACATCGCTCGGAATAGCTTCAAAAACATATTGCGCATTGACTGGCTTCAATTGAGCGAAATCGCCCATGGCCAGAACACTAACGCCTCCAAACGGTGCATGGCCGCCCAAGATTTCCTGCAGTCGCTTGCTGATATATAGGAGCAGAAGATTCGAGACCATGCTTAGCTCGTCAATGATCAACAGCTTCAAGTTATGCAGCGCCCCAGCTAGCTTCGCCCGCTCATCTGCATTTAATTTAAACCAAGGACCAGTCGTGCCGTGCTGCACAGGCAGCTTGAACAAGCGATGCAAAGTAATCCCACCAACATTGAATGCTGCTAACCCAGTTGGTGAGTCAGCTTCAAAGAAGAATTTCTGAACAAATTTTTTTATGGCGTGAATTAAAAAACTTTTCCCTGTTCCTCCAGCACCGGTCACAAACATTCGAAAAGGCCCAGAGTCTTTAGTGGATATGCGGCTTGTTACGGTTTTAAAAACTCTGCGCTGGCCAGCGTTCATTTTTTCGAAGTCTTCTTCCCAAGAACTCATACTTGCGTCGGCTCCCATAGCAGTAGTCAACTCTTCGACTGCATTCTCGATATGAGCCGGCATGCCTATCGCCTCAGGATCAAAAACTTCCTGCGAATCAGGGTTCTCCCCCGCTTTACGTATTTCTTCTTCTTGCGCAGCAAACTCTGCCACCTGCGCTTGCAACTTCTGATGATACTCTAACATGCGCAGATTAGTTGTCAATT